>PVIR01011049.1:0-48208 GCA_004026965.1 Petromus typicus | reverse complement strand
CAACACCCAACACATGCAAGTGCATGCTCTTCTAACCTACGTAATCCAATTATGTAGAAAATAGGACATAGGGTTCTAATACATTGCTGCTGAGTTCAGCAAACATAGAATAATCTATAGTAACAGTTGTCTAAATGTTTTCCACAGATGCCTATAAATATACAAGGAATGTGTGTTCTAAAGTTGTTTCATTTAGCTACGAGAAACCTTCAGCCAATATCATACTAAATGGTCAGAAACTGAAACCTTTCACACTAAGATCAGGAACAAGACAAGGATGTCCTCTCTCACCACTTCTGTTCAATATAGCTCTGGAAATATTAGCCATAACAATTAGGCAAGAGAAAGAAATAAAAGGAATAAAGATTGGAAAAGAAGAAGTTAAATTGTCATTATTTGCTGACAACATGATACTCTATATAGAGGATCCTAAAAACTCAATTAAAAAACTGCTGGACCTAATTGCCAATTTTAGCCGCATAGCTGGTTACAAGGTCAACGTTCAAAAATCAATTGCCTTCGTATACACAAACAGTAGACCCACTGAGATAGAAATTGGAGAGTCTGTTCCTTTCACAATAGCACCCCCCAAAAAAATAAAATGCCTAGGAATCAATCTAACAAAGGAGGTGAAAGACCTCTACTCTGAAAACTGTAGCACTTTGAAAAAGGAGATAGAAGATGATATCAAAAAATGGAAAGACATACCTTGCTCCTGGGTAGGAAGAACCAATATTGTCAAAAGGGCTATACTCCCAAAACTACTTTACACATTCAACACAATCCCGATTCAAATCCCAACAGCATATTTCACAGATCTAGAGAAAAAGATTCAAACTTTCATCTGGAACCACAGAAGACCTAGAATAGCCAAGGCAATTCTAAGCAACAGGGACATGGTGGGGAGTATCACAACTCCGAACCTGAAACTATACTATAAAGCCACCATGATAAAAACTGCATGGTACTGGCAAAGTAACAGACCCAAGGATCAATGGAGTAGACTAGAAGATCCAGAAATTACTCCAGATACACTGAGCCACCTCATCTTTGACAAAGGAGCCAAAAATCCTCTATGGAGGAAAGATAGCTTCTTTAAGAAATGGTGCTGGAAAAACTGGGTTTTAACTTGCCAAAGACTAAAACTAGATCTAACTCTTTCACCGTGTACCAAGCTCAAATCAAAGTGGATAAGAGACCTAAATATTAAAACAGACACTCTAAACCTACTGCAAAACAGGTTAGGTAAAACTCTCAAAGACATTGGCTTAGGGAAAGACTTCATGAACAAAACCTCTATAGCACAGGAACTGGCTGAGGAAATCAACAAATGGGACCTCATTCTTTTAAAAAGCTTCTGCACAGAAAAGAAAACCAGCAACAGTGCAAACAGGCAACCAACAATGTGGGAAAAAAATTTTTACCAGCTGTTCCTCAGACAAAGGGATACTATCTAGAATATATAAAGAGCTCAAAAAAATCAGCCCACCCAAATTTAATGACCCAATTCAAAAATGGGCATCTGAAATGAACAGAGATTTTTCAGAGGAAGAAGTAAGAGCAGCTAAGAAGCATATGAAGAAGTGCTCAACATCATTAGCCATTTGAGAGATGCAGACGAAAGCAACATTGAAGTTTCATCTCACCCCACATAAAATGGTTGCCATTTCAGATTCAGCCAACAGAAAATATTGGAGAGGCTGTGGAGAAGAAGGAACGCTTCTCCACTGTTGGTGGGACTGTAGACTCGTACAATCCCTGTGGAGATCAATTTTGAGATTCCTCAAAAAGCTAGGATTGGAGGTCCCATTTGACCCGGTCATCACCCTGCTAAGTATTGGGCTGTTTATAGCAGCCCAATTTGTGATTGCTACATCTTGGAAACAACGCAAGTGTCTATCAACTAGAGACTGGATGAAAAAGCTGTGGTTCTTCTACACAATGGAGTATTACTCTGCCATATAAAATGATAAGTTTGAATCATTTATACCTAAATGGACATACCTTGAGAATATCCTCGTAAGTGAAATAAATAGGTCACAGATAAGTACATATCGCATGTTTTCTCTGTTATGAGAAAATAAAGATGTAAAAGAGTCCTAGAATTGTATGTTATATATTGTGAAATAGAAAATGCTCAAAGTAAAATAGGGTGAAGGTGGAAAAATGATGAGATTGTAACAAAAAAGTAAGGAAACAAATTTTATGTATATGGGAGGGTGGTAGGGTGGGTAGGACTATGGGAAAAAATGAGAATTAAGTTGTGTCTTATACTGGTACAAATCCCCATTATGGAGTGCAATCATGATGCATATATGTAATGTACCAATAAAAATTTTAAAATTAAAAAATAATAAAGTTGTTGCATTCGGGTTTTGTTTTTCCTCATCTGTCTCTCAGAGTCCCATTTGGCAGAACCTTCATCTGTGTTGGTGGTAGAGTGGTGAGCATAGCTGCCTTCCAATTAGCACACTACTCTCTATGACTTGCATTAGTATTTCCTCTCTGGATGGCCCCAAAGGGGTCTGACTAGAATGGAGCAGGTCTTACAGCAGGATCAGTGCGACATCACTCCGCCTTTGTGGTTTCTATCTCCACAGCTCCAAGTTGTATGGGCTCTGGTAATACTATTTGCTCCCCTTGGTCTGAAGGCCTAGCAATGACAATGACCTTGGCCTCCACTGCTAAGTTCTGGCACATCATTTACTTACACACAACCTTACGTGTCCTCTTAAGTGATACCTAAAAGTGTGTCTCTTCAGTTTATCTGAGGGAAATCAATTTTCCTGCCACATAGCTATTACATTCAGCATAATACTGTAGATCCTTTCATTTCTTGTGAGAATCTTCAAATTCCATGCCTCTGGACACCAAGCACATGAAACCACCAAGGGCAATAAAGAAATGATCAAGTTTAGGAAGATGTGAAGTTGTATGTGCTCTAAATTCATTTTTTACCCAACTTCCTTTCTAAAAGGGTATAAATCTGAGAGCAGCCACTCGAGGCCTCTGAACTGGGACACACACAAGCTATGCTGAAGAGACTTGATTTATTATCAATATCCTATATTATTTAAATCATGGAATCAGTTGAGGGCCATTTACCATGAAAATCAAATTTCAGTTTAATTAATACTTCTTTAGTATAAAAACATAAATTTATAAGAGAAGAAAAACTAAAAAGGAAAATAAATGTATTGATAAACTGAAGTAGTAGTCTATTGTCTATCAGCGTTATTTTAAATCAGCCCCATGCATACCTATCTGACTAATATAAAGTTTATTTTGAGGGTCTAGGAAAGAAGTACAATTGCTATTCAAGTAAAGCTTAATTCACTAAGTCAAAAATAATGAATTATTGAGTAGTAGCTTGTGCTGAAGAGACATTGGGTCTGGGCAGGTTTCATGTGCTGTCTCAGTCTGTCACCTTAGACCTGAGTAGATGGCAACCTTAAATCACCCAAAGAGAAGTGTCACCCTCTGGCACCCCTAAGTCTAACAATATAGTCTGTTGTAGATAAATTGGATGTAGGCTGGGCACAAACGTTGGAAACCATTGTAAGAGAGTCAACAACATGTTTTGTGAAGCCAAGGCTTAACTCATTCCAAGATATTTCTCTCTCTTATTAGTGGGCCATTTTCATCCTAGACAAATACAGTGTAATATTTCTCATTATAAGAAAATCTTCCTTTTCCTAAAATTTCCTTAAGTTTACTGCCTACTCTGGATTGTCTTCCGGAACAAAAATTTCTCCAAAGAGTGTCTGTACATGAATTTCACAATGTCTCTACCACTTCTTTTTAAACTAATGTTAATCAAAGTTTTATCCTCCTTAATACACTGAAGCCACTCTTTATCAACTTTGTCGATGACACTCAATGTCACCAAATAAAATGGGAAGTTTTGTAGTCTTTATTTTATGCACATAGTCCCTTATCCCTCTCCTCACTTGGTCTTTGGGCATATTTCTAGTTTACTGTATTGAACCTTCTGTGTCACCTTTGGTTAATCTTCCTTAGCGTCCCCATTTATTCCCATGATCTCTTCTCTATCTGCATGTGAAAATATCCTCTAACCATCTATTTTCAACTTCACATATGCCTCACTATTAACTTACACCCATCTTCACTTGGACATCTTGACCAATATGAATTCTTGATTATAAAGCTCCCCCAAATCCCATTCCATCTCAGCATACCTGTCTTCAATAACGGATGTATCCACTCACTCATCTATTAAGCATTAAATGACATCATTTTTAGTTTTATTCCAGAAAATATCATTTCATTCACTGCTGTGCCACTTAACCCTACAATCTAGTTAAGTTTCAGAATCATCATAACTGAGTTCTAATTTCTGAATATGACTTTTCCACTGTGTTTCCAAGATTAATTCATGTCTCTGTGAGGCTCAACCAAGTCAGAATCTATACTGGGAGCATTTCAATGGGTTCCAAATAACAGATAAAAATAAACATGCTTAAGAAAAAAATGCACTTACTAGAAGAATTTAGTATCTCATGAACCCAGTGTCAGTTTAAGACTATAACTATTTAAGAAATTAAAAAGTATTCAGATGATAAGCTACTATGGGGTCCCTTTTGAATTACTTGATTAACAAATTTGTGAAGTGAACTACTCTCATTACAGTAAATACAGGACCTACACCTTCCCCTCAGATCCTGGATCTGTGTGGAAGCCATTCATGTTTCTGTATTATTCAACTTGTCCAGAGAAACAGAACCAGTGGAGGATACATATGGGCATATAGATGGATGGATATACAGACAGATAGACCTTACAAGGAATTGACTCACAGCTACAGAAGGTAACATTTGAGATCAGTAACTAGTAAACTGGAGACTCAGAAAAACTGGTTTCTGACTGAAATCTTGACTCTTAGTGAGGACAACTACAAATATGGGAACTGGGAAACTCAGTAATCTCTTCTTTTTATACCACTATAACTAACTTTATCTTTTTTATTTTATTCAAGCATGGTATTTTCATATATAGTCAATAGGTTTGGGATTGTTTTGTTTTCTAATAGAAATAGTACTTAACATGAGCATTGCTTTATAATATACATTCATTTATAGCCTCTAAAGTGATTTTACTTTATTCAATAAAGAATATTGCTTAGGCTTCAATATAGTAGCAGGGATACACAACTAACCAAGACAAGGACTTCACTCTTCTAAAACTCATGATTACTTTGAGTAAAGAAATACTACATCTCATGCAGGTGTACCTATGGAGTACTGGATTTAAAGTGCCATGAGGATTCTGAAGGTGTGACTTTGAGAACCTTGTTATCAGAGAAAATCAAAAATTTCTCAAGAGTGAGATCCAGGAGGAAGTGGCATCTCGATTCAGAAGACAGCTTCTTTAGAAGGACAACATAAAAAATACCAGTGTTAGGAGTTTGATTGTTCCAGGCACACGTATATGGATGACAATATTCATTCCCACAAAATTAAATAAACATCATCATCTTTGGTTAATTATTATACTTTGACATGAAAGTGAATAAACTATATTTTCTCCTAATATTTCTTCCTAGAAGTCAAGTTGATTTCAGTCTGAATGTTCCTTTTTGAGTCTGTAAGTTTAGCAGTTTGAAACAGATACTTTCTGCACTTGATACCTTCATCTTGTGAGTTATTTTTCCTTCATGAAATACCGTTGTTTCTACTCATTACATACCTCATTTTCTTTTGTACACTGACTTCTAGCTCCTGCTAGAGATTCTTGTGCCTTCTGGTTTAGGAAGTCTTCACTGGCCACTTTCCATCTGGATGAACTAGGCACCATTTATGGATACTCCTATACCACCTTGGACACACAATTTTCATGATGCTTAATCACTCTGTACTTCACTAGTCATTTGTTTGACTCCTGTATGCTTCCACTGCCATGTAGAACAGCCTCTTCTTCATCTCTCATTTCACAAGATTTACATAAAGCCCACCACAAAGATGGCATTCATATTTGCTTGAAAAATGATCTAGAAGAGCTGAAATAAAAGCCAAGCGCTTCTCACAAGTCTAATGTCTTTTAAAGTCTTTTCTTATAAACTACCTCAAGCACATGTTTTCTGCAGAATTCATATAGTCAAAATATATCTTGATTCTTGAAAACAAGCTCTTAGAAAAATTTTGCATTTTTAGTTCTTAGGAATAGCTCCCTACACTGTTCAAATGCTCTCTATGGGCTGAAAAGAGATTCCAAAAATATCTCCATAGTCTGAAGCAGTGGCTGAATCTAACAAGATAAAATCCAACAGAGATAAATTTAAGCTTTTCTATCAGTGCTTGATGAAGGAGAGCTATGACCTCACAAAAGCCTAGCTGGAAAATACATGAAAGGAAGCCAAGGGATTTATATCAAGTAGAAATAAGATTTGGCCCTTGAAATGTTTAAGACCATATTAAGTTGTAATAATGAAGGTATTATTTTTAAAATTATAGAGATAAAAATCTTATTCTGTTATATTCAGGTCCCACCTTGGTACACTGATCTACAAGTTGGAATGCAACTACTCACTTATGGGAAGAAAATATGAGACTTTGAAGCAGCATGAAGATTAGTACTTCAGAAAGAATCCACTTCTGGATAATTACCAGCCTTATTTATTTTTTCCAAACTTGTCTATCTGAGCAGGGGTCCACAGCCAAGTTTCTTCTCTGCTGACCCATCCCCCTCATTATTTTTTCATGTTGTAAAATTAAAACATAGCTCTCATTCACCCTCAATGATGTGTTGTCCAAAGGTTTAAAACACTTCATGGAGACTGAAAAGAAAGCAAGAACAATGAGACAAGTCATTAATCAAGGTTAATTCACTTAACTATCTACCCACTTAACTCATTAAAAAAAACCTAAATGTTTACTTTTCATTTAATCATCATTTATTGGGATTTGTAACATGCTTGTACTTTGATTAATTATATACTATTATTACAATGTAGCTTCATTAAATTTTAACACATAAATCCTTGTCACTGAAAAAAATTAAAAATGAAATTGATTTCATTATCACAGAAAATAATTAGTCATTAAAATTCTTAAACATAAAAGTATATTTCTGTGGGAAAAATGTGATAAAATCATGGCTTCAAGGGGAAATAGAAGTGAATCTAAATCACTGACAAATATGTGTATGCTCTTGAAATGAATAATAGTGTGTATTAAATCACCTTCAGGTTTATAGTTATTTGAATACATTAAAAAGAACGATGTAACATTTTGATTTTTAAAGTCAATATTTTCAATTAATGTGCAGTTGTATCCACTGCAACTATTTATACTTGTAATGAAAAAGTTTTCATAATATAACTCTAAGTGTTCAGAGGAGCACCCAGTCTCTTAGAGTTCTTTTAGAATTGTAATGATCAAAATAAAACCCTACTTTGTGAATCATATTTAATTATGAGATTCACACTTTAAAATGGATTAAGAAACACTAAAAAGTATTCAATGACACATTGCAAACTTATATGAAAGTTTAGAATCATATAGTATGGAAATTCTTTTTTAAAATTATGTGTATTTATCTAAGACTAGAAAAAGATTGTTAGACCTGTAACACTTTGCTGTAGGATAGTCAAGGATGGATAGGTTAAAATATGGATATTTCAGCATCTATTTTAGTAAGTTTAAGACTAGAGAACACTTTATTCATCATTGTATACACAATGCCCCTGTTCAATGTCTGCTGGGTAGTATATTCACAAAAATACTTGCTAAGTCAGTGAACTTAGTAGAGGAGCAAGTTCTCATTGCTAAATCTTCCCAGGAATTAAACAGATGGTTTAAGGAGTTTTCCTCAAAAGAAGTGCTCAGTTTTAAGTTTAAAGATGTTTACCACAATAAGGTGCTGACGGCTGGACTAGCTCTTTCTGGTTCAATTTTTCTCTTTCAGAATCAAGGTAGGAATTCTTTCATATAACCAAAAATGTTAGAAAGCTAAATAATTACTAATTTTTTACAAAAACACATTAAGAGATTATTTCTCTACCGAGCATGGAGAAAAACAATTTTCTTCACATAAAAGTGAATTCAATATTGTTAAGGAATGTTGAGTTCAAGATAGATAGTACTAATTTTCTTGGGGCAACATCAAAAATCAAATCAGCAAGGACTTTAACAGGAGTCAGGTGGCTGTGTTAATTTCTTTCTAATCAGGTCTGTGACTCACTGCTTTGATAATTATGGCCCAAATACTGAATTTTCCATCCAGATTTTCTTAAATGTATCTAATTAAAAATGGTATCTGGATAGCTCTTAACACAAGCAACAGAAATTAAATCGAAAGAGGACTGTCAATGTCACTTATTTCCAAAGGATGAAGACATTCTCCTTTTCCTTTTATTTTAAATAATTACCCCAAAATTTTTAGTAAGAAATTATACAATTTCTACTATCTTTAGAGAGCAAAGAAGTGAGACCCATATATTAGTGATATAATTTAAGATTAGAAAACAACACAGTGAGATAGGCATATTGGTGATAAAATTTATGATGTTTAAGAAACCCACACTAGCATGATCCCCTGGAACTCTGGTCGTCTGTCTCCACTCTTGTACATCACTCTAATTATCCCCTATGGCTTACTAAGTTTCTAGGCACGCTCCTATAACTGAGTGGAAACTTATGCACTATTGATAACAAGATGTTTCTTCACTGGATACCATGGACAGCGCCTCCTTACTTTGCCCAGTAAAGAAAACAGCCTTAAAACTAACTTTGCTTCTTCTTCTAAAATGCAGCGATTTTAGATTTTCAACCAAGTGAGGGGCGGAAACTCAACTTTTAGGAATCTTGTAGCAAATTCTTCCTTAAGAGCCTCGGTGGCTACATGGCTGTGATAATCTCTCCAGGTATCTTTCAAAAGGCTGTTTTTTGAAACTCAACACTTCTTTACTAACTAATAAATATATACCATAATCTTCATCTTGATCATGTAGATATTAATATTTTTAATTCAGTTGGAGGTATTATTGGAACTTGTTCTTATCTTTCGTTTTTCCAGTTTTTATTTTTATTAGTTCATGTTTTCAGTACATGACTACGTTCCTTGTGTGAAGTTGATATATGAACATAACACATCTCAATGCTCTTTTAATCCTTCCTCCCCACCTTCCCCCCCAACCTCTTGACGCCTTTCCCATTTAAGAAATATTTATCTCCCTCTTTCCTACTCTTATGTTTTGCTCTTTATTTATATTTTGGGTTTATCCTATCCAAGAAACCACATAATGTTCAATCTGTGTATCTGGTGTATTTCACTTAACATAATGGTTTCAAAGTTGATCCATTTCCCTAAGAATGACTTGTTTATCTCATACAGCAAAGTAATGGAATGAAAATCTAGAAATCTGGACCCATATCTCCTAGTTTTATTGCTAACTCCTAGTTTTATTTCTCTCACTTTTCTGGATTTTACTTTTGCACAATTTCCATAGGAGCTAACAACCACTATATGCCAGCCATAGTGGAATATTATTCTCTGATGGCTATAATGATATGAATAATATAATACAAAATTATAGATGAGAGACAGCCTATTTTTTTGACTTTTCTCTTTTTACTTTTTCACTCCTTTCAGTAAATTTTGCCATTAAAAAATTTGTTTAAAATTATTTGTCCATTTTCTTCACAGGAAAAATTAATGACTATAAATTGCTCAATGATTACCTCTTTTACATAAAGTAGACATAGTAAAGATCTTTGGTTATAAACTTTCAAAGTAGTGATAATCCTTATTTCCAAATATCCCTTGTTCTGAACATCTGATTCTTGTCTATCTTGCATCTCTTCTCAGCAGAAAGTCCTTCAGAACCTTCCCACAAAGCAGGACCAGGCAGGAAAGGGCACAAAATCCTTGAGTCCAGGTCCCACAGCCCCACATCCCCACCTGTGAGAGAACAAGAACTGTTGCTGTCCTTACTCTGATTATTGTGTCTGTCTGTCAGCCTCTAATGTTTACATGAGCTTCTTCAACTGAATTCAAGTGGTTTGACTGACTGGTCACTTTTTATCTCAATATTAGCTTTAATCTCATCTCTTATCTTACTCTATTTGATTTTCCCTCATCCTTTCTTGAAAGGAATCATGCTGAAAATCAAAGGACATGGAAGGAGAAACCAGAATGTCTGTGATGACTCCTTTCTCCATAGCTTCAACCTTAAAGCAGCTATTTTGTACTTTGTGGGTTTGTTTTCTTCCTTGTGTAATAGTAATACCTTAACACAACATGAATGAAGACTACTTCTTTAGACACTATGTGGTAAAAAAAATAAATAGTAATTGTTCTTGTACACTGTATGGTTTTTCTGTTCAATTGTCAAGGGAATGTTATTAAACAACATCACATATAATAAAAATGACCATTTCTATTAAAGAAGTTATGTGGTCATAACACCTGTAAATACTCCTTGTAAACCATTTCTCCAGAGTAAAATGTGAAACAATTGTGTGAGATAAATGGTACACAACAACAGAAAACCTCTAGAAAGATATCTGATGAGTTAATACATAATTTTCATCAATTATATTTTTAAAATAGTTTAAAAATTTGTAGTCTCATTTATAAAATTGCACTAATCCTTATAAAAATAGATTATTGAAATATTACTACTAAACCAACATTGGGAGGGTATAATTAGAAGACAAAGCTAATAGTTAATTAAATTTCCCCTTTATATAAATCAGTAGTATTCAATCACTGTTTCCATGAAGTAATCCATCTACCAATAGTACAAAGTTGAATAGTTTTCAAATCAGTATTTGAAGCCTTTTGGATGTAAGACTTTGCCATCTTCCTCACTGACAAGCACATATGCAAAGTGTTTTTAAGGAACAAAGCTGTTTAAACATTTGCTCCCATGCAACAAACCAAATTTCACTACTTAATTTTATTTGAATATGAAGTATTCACACAATTGACCTGAGCAACTGGGCTATCAGTCTATAAAGGTCAAAGGCAATGCTGAGAGAAAGAAAGCATATTTACACATCTGCCACAAGCACAAGCCTGTGTGTGTGTGCATGTGTGCACATGTGTGTGCACATGTCTGTGGTCTAAGGTGGAATAATGCTAAAACAAAGAGATAAAAGGAAATAACCTAACTGGAGGGAGATATAATGGTGATCTTGGTATTTCTATAAATTCTATAAATTCTACAAATTCTGTCTGGGTCAAATTTATACATCTTTACAGAGATTCTTAATGATAGCTTATAGTAACTTTACACAGAATAATGGAATTTGTTGGTGCATAACGTTATTCGCCACTGACAGCCAACACACTCACAAATCCTCAGTACTATCATTCTGTCCTTGCCGCCATATTGTGGTAAGTCGCAAGGACACCACAGTCTCCACTTCAATGAGTTTAGAAATTAGAAAGCTAATTCATCAGTATTCTGAACTGACAGAAACTTTATCAATAGAGTGGAGAGATTTTCCCACTGTGTCATGACTCCTGACTTGCTTCCAAGATAAGTATTTCAGAAATGTACAAGTCAACATTCTTTAAATTTAAGAAAAATGTAAAGAAATATCCTGCTCCTTTATTTTTACTTTAATTATTCAGGGCAAAAATGTAATAATCAGAGTCTGGAAGTATACAAAAAATTTGTTAAAAAATAAGGAAATATAAGAGGAAAGTGAGTTAAATACATACGTATTTTCATATATATAGCTAACCTATATATCTAACATATATATATATATATGTTTATATATATAAATATATATATATATATATATATATATCTAACATATATATTTAACACACACGGACACATACACATACATATACACAAAAAAGCTACAAGAAAATTCCAAATTCCAATAGCTTGCTATGCTTTTTTCTGTTATAGCAGAATACCAGAGACTGGGTGTTTTATTTTTAAAAATCAAATGCATCTCTTATAGTTGTGAGACAAAAAATACAAGTTTAAGGAGACAGCATCTGGTGAAGGTGTTTTTCCTCTTGTTGCTGTCATAGGACAAATATGCAGAGGCACAAACGCGTGCATGTGGGCAAGAGAGAGCAGCGGGGGCAGGAGGGAGCTGAACTCTTCCTTCCAGCAGCACCGCCTCCCACAGTAGCTAACACACCCACATCCTCCCTTCTGAAAGACCTCACCCCTCGGCACCACTACACTGAGGGTTGTTTCTGATTCTGAACTTTGGGAACATATTCAGACCCAGAGCAGCTTCTTGTGAACATAGTGAGTCCCTCCATGCACAGAAGGGACATAACCAGTGATTTTCCTGGTGAGAAATGACCAGCACATTCATCTCTGCCTATTAGAAAGGCCTCATGAAAACTTAGCAAGATCTCTTTAACTCTGTCTGGAAAGTCTCAATGAACAAAAGCCAGAGAATCCTCTTCTCTGAGAAATCCACCAGACCTTAGAAAATAGTAAGAAGATTGCTGAAGCTCAAAGGTTTCCTCTACTTCTCAATTTATTTCAGCTGTAAACACATTTTTAGGATGATTTTTTCATACCCACATTTGCCTACAAATTCCCTAATCAGTTAGTTTTGCAGTAAGATAATAAGCACTCTTATTATTCACACTGATATCTTAATATTCTTTATCATTAAAATCGTATAGTTATTATGGAGAATTTGGAAAGCAGAGAAAGATACAAAGAATAAAATAGATATCACTTCTACTCCTACTTTAAACTACTATTAACAACTGATGGGCTTAAAACTTATTTTCCTGTGATCTTAGAAAGCAACTATAATATAATGCAACAAGCTGGCTTGAAATTTTAATATTGAATTATGGTTTGAACTTCAGGTTTTTTGTCTGATTTCTATTAATATTAGAATAGTTTTGCTGCCTGCCAGCCTCCGGTGTTACCAATGACAAAGGACCCCAGCCACCCAACACAGACTGTGGTTGGACACCATCAGCCATCTGAAGGCAGAACTCACTGCCTGGAAACTGCAAATGGCATCTCTGGGGACACAGGTGAGAAAAGCAAGGTTCAGAAGAGCCGCTCCAGAGTGGGCGAACAGTTGCTCCCCAGACATGGAGACAATGTGAAACCCCATCTGCTAGTCTCCAACTCTGACAGGAAGAAGAGGCCTTCTGCCAAGCCTGGGGCTGTGGCAGGTTTTGCAGATTGGCTAGTGTAACACTTCTGCAGGAAGAGATAAGGGATTGTGGGAGGAGTCAGGAAGTGCTGCCTAGGTCAGGGGGCACCTGGGGACACAGTGAGCAAAACAGAGAAAAGAAAACAGAGATGACTGCTAATTTGCCCTGCAGTGGAGGGACCACAGGGAATATTCAAAACCATTAGACCATTGAAAGAACCATCAGATAAAATGTTCAATGAAAGCCATTCAAAACTTTAACAAGAAGTTAACCAAAGAAGTGGGTTTTATGAAAAAGTATCGAATAGAAATTCCTGAAGTAAGGAATTCTATTGGATATAAAGTAGCAGAAGTGAACCATGTGAGGTGATGCTATCAACGTGATGCTCAAAACCACATACTCAGAATGGGATGAGACAGAGCAATTTCAAAACACATGTTCACTAAAACTTATGCAAAATTTATAAAATTTTGAAGTGAGGTATTACTCAATATTACTGCGTGTCATCTGTGAATAGGTTTTTAAAAGTAAAAAGACACCTGTAATTCCAGCATTATGGGAGACTAAGGCAGGATCACAAGTTTGCACAGAGCCTAGCAATGTGGTGAGAGCTCTTATCACAATAATAATTTTTACAAAGATGGGAAGATAGCTTAGTATGAAGGCCTCTAGTTTAAATACCTCTAGTGAAGTTTCTTATCACTAAGAAACAACACCTAACACTTCCAATTTAAAGAAGACAATTTAAATTGGATAAATTATGTAATTTGTCTTATAGTCCTGGGAGAATCAGTCCTTGGTCACCTGACCAAAGGCAGAAACAGAATATGTGTGATGAAGTAAAGATGTGTAGTTTAGGGTCACTGGGATTCAAAGCAGCAGAAGAGTCCCAGGGAAGAAATGTTCCAGGGACCAGAAGTCAGACCTCCAAGACCTACTCAGACACACCCACAAGAGTACTCCACCAATCTCCAGAGCGGATCCTAAAGCCAGTCACCATCATACTCCAATATAATCACCACATCTCACCCTTTGTCTTCTTGAGGTTCTGGGGACTCTCTCCTCACATGAAAGGGTGACATTTTTATACCTTTGTGCCTACGATGGGTAGGGTCTTGCTGATCTGTCAGATACCCTCAAAGCATCTTTCTTCTTGTTCCTTGCTTCCTTTTTTCATGGTGCTATCTCTTCAACAGCCACATGTCTTCTGTTCTCAACTTTACACATGGTTCTTTCTGGCCCACAAAGTAAGTTTCCCAGATATTCTGCTCTGCTTTTGCCCCAGTTTTGACTATAAACCTGGCTAAAAGCCAGCAGTGCCCATGCCAGAGCCTGCATGTTGGGCTGCACTGAAATTTTATTTTCCAGATTAATTAGTCCACTACACTTCATCTCAGCCTCCTGTAAGGTCCCGGAACACAGAGTAAATATAGAACATTGTCTGACAGAGTGTAACTAACATATCCTCTAGCCAAGCTCTCAGTGGAGTCCTTGTTACCAACTTAAACCTCCTGAGCTTTGCCTTTACTTTCTGCATTCCTAATAGCATTCTAGTCTTCTGAACTCCAACAGGTTCACTTATCACATTTGGCTCATAGCACACTAGGACTTTAGGTTGATTTCCACATCCAAACACCCCCTGCAAACCATTTCCAAAGATATTTAAACTACATGATCAGTGACGGCCTCCATTCTCTGGTACCAATTTTCTGTATTAGTTCACTTGCCCTTGGCTACAACTCACTACCCAACATCCACAAAGGAGAAAGGATATAATTTGGCTCACAGCTTCATTTAGTATATTGTTGGTAGGTGCCAAGGCAGAAATTTCAAGGTAAAAAGGCATAGGGATCAAGCATGCTTAGCTCACTGGGGCTGGGGACAGAGTACACATCATGCCTCTGTCTTCCACCCCAGTACCTCTACCCAGGAGCCTCTCTCCTCCTGGTCTTTGCTGTATGTCCCTGGTAGAAGCAATCTCCCTTTTTCTCAGAACTGTTATATGCTTAAATAAGTTACAGTATGTGAAGTCCTCAGAGTAGTGCTAAAAACTGTTATTAAAATGAACATGACTTTATATAATATTTATTTTAAAGTGAGTATTACATCATCAGCCTCCCCTTACACCTTTGAGAAAACCATCAGTGTTGCATTATTGTCTTTATGGTGAAGTCCTTCCTTCTGACTTTTTCCATTCACTGCTTTAGTGATTTCTTTCAACTTTTCTTATCAAAAAACTTGCTTTAGTAAAGTCAATTTTGTTTTTCTGCAAGAAACCATACACATTTCCACTTTTTCTCATATAACCTCTGTGAAATCTCACCCATGAGCATTCTAAGGTCACTAAGTCCCTCACAATACTTTATTCCCTACCTCAAAACATATCTGACTCTAGCACTGAACTACTGCTGACACTTGGAAAATATGTGCAAAAGATAAAACAAAAAAAATAAGATATTATGTCATGTTTCTCATGTCATGTTTTAACTACAAATTCCTTAAGAGAAATGACTGTCTCTGTGTTCTAGGTTTCTACATCTGCTACAGAACTCAGCACTTTGTAGGAAACTAGGTAAAAGTTCTAGCTTATTTTGGAATCACTACAACAAGGTTCCCAAATTCTTTTATTTCTTCCTTTCAAGGGCAAATTTTAACTCAATCATTCATGCATGCCTAAGTAAAGCCAAGTTGTTTATACAGGAGACCATGTGTGGGCAGAGTTGAGAAAGGGCTTCTGTGGTTTGCTCTCTTAGAGACAGAGTAGACTTTTGCCTGGAAATGAAATGTGGGCACAGAAGTTGTGTGCTGGCGGGGTGCAGAGCTACCAGGGGAGAGGACTGTAGCCATGTGTCTCACACCCCTTTCTGCAATTCCTTTCATGTCCTCGATGCCTTTGTGCATTCTCATGTGTCAGATATTTCCCAGTGCTTGATTTTTCAAGTCTGTGTTTTGTTTCCTGTGGGATGAATTGAAATGTACAAAATTATTATCTTCATTTTATTGATGAGGAAACACAGGTAGGTCAAACAACTTGCTCACATATTTCCCATGGGTACATTTACCATGACCCAGCTCTGGCCCCTGGGATTGCCTTGCTCCCCAGTCCAGCAGTCAGGCTTCCGTGGATTTCACTGAAGTGACACTCATCTGCGTTTCCTAAGGAAGATCAGGTCCTGCTGAAGGCCCCTGGAGAAGGAGAATCATTCTAGAACATGCGGGGTTTCGAACTCTCCTTTGAAAACGTTTAAGGTCAGAACTTCTGCTATGGACTGATGATTCTGTCTGAAACAGATACCTAAAAGATTAAAATGACAGGCAAGCCAAATAACTCCCTCTATTTTTCCATTCTAAACCTAGTCCTAGAAATTATCTGGTTTTAATGTTCTCAAAAGTTTGTATAGCATTCTGTGGGGAAATTAACTTTTTTCCAAAACAATTTCCAAGTTTGTTGGGTTCCAACGCTTTGTCAGTGTATGTGTGGTGGAACCCCGAGTCTGACAGACAGCAGGATGGAATATGAAGTCATGAATTCCCCGCACAGCCCACACACGCAGGACAGGCAGGGGAGGGAGGTGAGCTGCAGGGTTTGTGGTTCCCTCCAAGCAGATTAAGTACAATTAAGCAGCTGTTCACAGCAGAGGAACTTCCTAGTTCCCAGAAAAAGCATGCCTTTTAATGACCCTCTGTTTGAAAAAGCAAATGCTGAACTGAAACAAATGTGCTGAAGTATTTTAACAGGGACACTGAGGGGTTCTTTTGAGAAGGGAATAATATCAAACACTATCAGTGGTTTCTAAAACGTAATAAGAGACATAAAAAATAAAAGCACAGACTAGAATAATCTGAGTGCTTTACATAGGTAGTCTTGGAAGCTCATCTGTTGTATCATCTCTATCCAGCTAGTGTAGAAAAAGTAACACAAAACCTGAGCCTACCTACAATGACTTTACCACCAGTCTGAGCATTAAACATCATAGGTAATAAGACCCCTGACTTTTACTTAGATGCTGTAAAACTTGTAATGGCAAGAATTTCTTAATTTAGAAATTTCTTAATTTAGAAATGCAATGTCCATACAGTACCCAGTGCTTCTTGCCATTATTGCAATGGGATAATTTCCATTGATTTTTGTAATCAACATCTTATTTCCTGAGGTTTTATCTTGTGTGAAACCCAAAATAAAACCAAATATGGCCTCTTTACAGACTACAAGAATTAAAAATTTTTACAGTGAAGGATTGAGACAGAAGGGAAGTTTAGACTTATATACTGTAGACATGTCACCATCTGAAATAAGACAATCTTCTGCTGGTTATTAGGAAACTAATAACCACTGGATGTCTACCAGGTGCCACACAATGGTATGTATCTGAAATCTTCAAAAAATCTAGAAGTGTTCCTAATTCCCACTTTATGAATGAAAAGCAATTGAGACTCAGGGAATTTAATTGTTTCTTCAGGCCCCACTGGCAGAAGTTGAGAATTAGAAAACAAGATAGTATTGCTTCATTCAAATGCTTGTTCTTCTTCCATAATAGTGACTGCCTTTTCTTCCTAAGCAAGAGGACATTTCCTGCCTTACTCATTACACTGTTGGGAACTAAGGCTTTCACCTAAGATTGCTTCTATACTTGTTTTCTATGCTTCCTTCATTCTAGCAGCCACCAAAGTGGTTGACAGCATTGGTGCTTGGGGCTGTAAAGCCTCAGGGTCTCTCAGGAGGGCTCCCATGGAAGGGAGCACTGTAACTGGAGCCTCAGTGCCCACTGATCCACCTCTGCATTTGCACCAGGGCAGGCTTCCTCCAGGCGGCCTCAGAGCATGGTGAAGACATTCGTTCAGGTCCCTTCCTGTCTGACATGGGGTGCTACCCAAGAGTAGTGTTTTCAAGGAGACTGCTCTAAGCATCATCTACATTTCCCAGGAAGGGCGTCCTACCCAGTCCCAGCACCTCCTTCCTTCTCCCCACCCCACAGTCTCACTAATCATGCAGACTGCTGGAAGCACCCTTCTATCTTTCAGCCTCTCTTCTCCTTCTCCTTGTTCTCATCAATTGTTGAACTCTAAGCCTGAAAGTTCACTCATGAACTGGGGCCTTCTCTATCTCCATGCTCCTCCTCTAGTCCACAGCTTTTGTAATCAGCCCCTGCCTGTTCTTACTGCTTCTAACTTTGTCCTTCCAGATGCCCATCACCTTCTGAAAGGAAAGGCTGAGAGTGTTGTACGAATACTGAGTGCCTTGGACAGGCAGCTCCCCAACTTCTGCAGGGTGAGCTTGAGCTCATGGGGCCCCTCAGCTCTTCTCAGCCTCAGCCTCAGTGTCCAGTTCCATCAAACTGAGTCACTGACTGGTCCCTCTTGTTTCATGCCTGGGGGATACGATACAAGTTTTCCTACTATCTAGAAGTCCTACATTTCCTCAGGTGCAATAAAATGTAACATATTCTTTTCTTTATAATAAGCTATTTAGCTTATTTTTTATATAAGCTATTAAGTGACTTAAGCCTCTTTACCTAGAGAATTTTTTTTAATTTGTATGGTAAGGTATGTAGATTAATTTTCTGAGTAATATTAATGAACCTGATTCTCCTTTTAGGAGTTTATCTCTTAGAACTCATTAATATATATATTAATATATATTCATATATATGGTTCATTCATCATGGTGTTAATTATAATTTTAAAACAGTAAAATAACCCAAAGTTTCAGTAAAAGAATAGCTAAATAAGAATGGTCATATATAAAGTAGAAATACATGAGTATTTGTTCACTAAATATGAAAATGAAAAATAATGTCTTGTGAAACTGCTTTATATGAAATGAAGATATAGAGTTCACTTTCAATGTCCTTAAAGTGTCAGTTTAAAAGTTAGTGGCAGGGGCAGTGGTGCGCACCTGTCATTCAACTACTCAGCATCCGGAAGCAGGAGGTCTCCAAGTTAAGGCCAGCCTGGGCAACTCAGAAAGATCCTGCCTCAAAATAAAACAAACAAAACAAAACATCTAGCAGTGCTACAGAGCTTATCTAGCACTCATGAGACCTTGGGTTCAATCTCCATTACCTTCAACAAAGGAAATGGAAAAAGAAGGACATTTAGTGAAAAAGATGAAATAAATACTAGATACATTAAAAACATATGTGCATATATATATAGTGTATGTATATATATAAACATATGTGAATATATATATAAATAAATACTAGATACACAAAAAATATGTTATATATATAGTATATAAGTAAACATATGTGAATATATATATATATATACATACATAACAGATTAAAAGACTTATATCCTGTTTGGTAAAGAAAAAGTATGGATGTCTCTGGCCTTTCTCATATTTTTCTGCATTTTCCAATTTTCTTTTTAAGCAGAGAAAGTAGAAAAGAAATATCATCAAACTAAATAATCCATAGTGATGAAATATCAAAAGGGGTGGGTTGGCAGTTGAAGGAGATGTTTAGGATGTATAATACTACTAAAATTCAGAAAGCACATGTCTAAAAGAGATGAATGGTCAAAAATACTCTAACAACAACAAAAATATTGTTGTTAAATTGAAGTTTTTGAATTTAAACTTATCTGAGAGCTTTGCCATTGGTAAAGCATCATAAAAACTATATGCATGGTCCGGGGAGTTATCTCAGTGGTTCCAGCGCCTGTCTTGCAAGTGCAAGGACCCAGGTTCAATCCCCCGGTAACCACACAAAATACTGGGTGTGGAGACTCACGCCCAGCAGCAACCAGTGCCAAATACTACAGTGCCGCTCGGGGTGGCTCATGCATGTAATCCCAGCACTCGGGAGGCAGAGGCAGGACGATTGCTGTGATGTGAGTCTGAGGCTGAGCTCAAGGCCAGCCTGAACTACAAAGCGAGACCCTGTCCCAAAAAACAGACAAACAAACAAACAAAAACAAAAACTATATGCATGTTATCACATGTGATTAACAAATGCATATTTTTTGAGAATAAATTGAATACTTTTTCATATGATCAATTTGATACTTTCTCATTTTGGGGGAAAATAACAATAAAAATAGATTTCTAGCTAGCAACAAAAGTCACTTTAGAAGTTACTTTCATTTTTGTTGTGGATTATTTTCCTTTACTTGGAGAAAGCAAAAGCAACTCTTTGGATTTTGCTTTTCTATTTCACATGATTGACAAAAGCACAGTTTTTTCCATTTTCAAAGCAATAAAAAAAAAAGATCAATAAACTAAATCTCCTCACAGAACAGTAATCTTTCTTACACTGTGAGCAGCTTTTTACATGTTTTGGTCCAACTAAATCCCAACAACTAGCCAAAGTATGCTTCACAGATTCTCATAAATGTGTGCTTAGGCAGAAGAGGAAATTATCTAGATCAGTGGTTCCTAATCTTTGTGAGACTTCACCACTGAGTCATTTGACATCTGGACCCTCTTCTCCAACTGGCATTCTTTCTTTCTTCCTTCTACACAATGATGGAGGCATGCTTTTTTCAGAAATACGTTTGATTTTCAGATTCCTCTTGTATTAAAGCAGACTTGGGTAACATCCCTGAACATATCCAATATCAGCCTGGTCACCTTTCTGCAGTCACCCTCAGAAGTGGATGCCTCCATTCCTATGAGGTGATAAAGAGCTGACTTTGGAAGAGCCATTTTAAAACTATTGTGAGCCAAGACAGATTTTAAAATATTTTTAAATTTTTTATTGGTACATTGCATACACGCATCATGATTGCACTCCATAATGGGGATTTGTACCAGTATAAGACACAACTTAATTCTCATTTTTTTCCCATAGCCCTACCCACCTTACCGCCCCCCCATACATATAAAATTTGTTTCCTTAATTTTCTGTTATAATTTCATTATTTTTTTTCCTTCACCCTATTTTACTTTGAGCATTTTCTATTTCACAATATATAACATACAATTCTAGGACTCATTTACATCTTTATTTTCTCATACCAGGGAAAAGATGTGATATGTACCTATCTGTGACCTATTTATTTCGCTGATGAAGATATCCTCAAGGTATGTCCATTTAAGTAGAAATGATTCAAACTTATCATTTTTATGGCAGAGTAATACTCCATTGTGTAGAAGAACCACAGCTTTTTTATCCAGTCTCCAGTTGATAGACACTTGGTTTATTTCCAAGATGTAGCAATCACAAATTGAGCTGCTATAAATATGGGTGCACATATGTCACTGTAATATGAGTCTTTTAATTCTTGTGTGTATATACCTATCAGGGCAATGGCCAGGTCAAATGGGACCTCCAATCCTAGATTTTTGAGGATTCTCCAAACTGATCACCACAGGGGTTGTACGAGTCTACAGTCCCACCAACAGTGGAGAAGCATTCCTTCTTCTCCGCAGCCTTGCCAACATTTGCTGCTGAATCTGAAATGGCAGCCATTCTGTGTGGAGTGAGATGAAACCTCAGTGTTCTTTTCATCTGCCAGACTTTTAAATCTTGAGAGAAGAGGGACAAGCACATTTGTCAAAATAGGCACATTTATCAAAACCTCCCAAGCTATAGAAATCTATCATTGTTTTGCTACTTCACTGAAAATAATCAACCAATAAAACAATTAAATATGTGGTATTTGAAAAGCACAAACTTCCATGATATTACACAAAAGCAATAAAAGTATGACTGACCGAGCCTTTGTAAGCAGAATATTTTTTAATTTTTATATCAATATTTTAGTAAAATAAATATGGAGAATGTGTGGATATAATTATAATGCATATACAAATACATAGGCATGAATATATTTCTCCTAAGCTAGATAATAATTTTCCAGGTGTAGACTTCAGATCTCCAAAATTCTCAGTGCTATCCTCTTGTAATCATATGTCAGGCTCAGGTCTAGTTATCCACTGAAACATAGTAAAGCATTCACAATTTAGCAGTTCAAATTTTAAAGTCATTTTTGTTGGTTAGTGATTTCATAGATCAGGTGTTTGGCAAGGCTGCCATGAAAATAGCATACCTATATTCAACAGGATCTAAGCCTTCACTGGGAAGGCTTACATGACTAGGAGCTAGTTTCTTGTGGTACTGGCTGGGGTGGCCCACTGGAACTTGAGTGTCCAAGATGGCTTCACTCTTAGCTTGGTGCTCTGGTGCTGATTATCATACAAGATAACACAGCTCCCCTTCACATTTTCTCTCACTCTCTCTCTCTCATTGTAGATGGTCATTATTCAATTATTGAGTCTAAATTAAACTACTGTACATGCTGAGTGATTTCTAAGATGACATAAATGGAAGCTTGTCAGGCTTGGTCAAAAACTGTAAAACAGCCCTCCGTGGTCCATCAGCCAAACAAGTGAGAAAAACAAATAAATTTAGAGATGGAAAGATTTATTAGTAGTTGTTTTGGGAAACTACTTACTCAAAGACCAAATTGGCATGGCATTTTTATCACAAGGTACTAAACTTCTTCTGACTTATGAGGGTTAATAGTTTAAGGAAAACACAAAATAATACAAGAGGATTTCTAGTAATATAAAATTATAATGAATTAGAGGAATGATGTCGTCTCTTGAGTTGATGTTTTCTCCTGTATGAAAGTTAACTGAGCCCATTTCTGTTCATTTTTTTCAGGATGTGTATTATTAATTTCTCAGTTCTTTTTCACTTATTCATATACTTATTGAATACACATACGTGTGCGTGTGTGAGTGTGTGCGTGTATATGCGTGCCTGCACGGGAGTGCATAAGGAGGACTTTCATCTCTCACCATAGCTAAATATGACAGTGATATTAAAATAAGAAAAGACAAAAATAATTATGGAAAAGAGCTCAGAAAGTACTCACTAAGATCATCTAATCACCCTTGTCTTGTTTCATAAAACTGCAGCCTATTACTGGCCATCCTTGAAGAAGAAAAATTGGGGAAGGAAAATTGACTAGCACTCCTGTTAGGCTCTCATTGAGGTAATAACACACTATCCCTTTCTCCCGATATTCCCTGGCTGTTGAGAAATACCCCGGTGAACCTTGGCTGGACTCTTCATTATAATTTTCTCAGTGGGATCAAAATTGCTTGCTTTTATCCCCAGTGATTTCATCCCCTGCAGAGATGCAGGCTACTTTACAGGTCTGCTTGTCAACCCTGCGGTCTCTCATTGTAGAAAGTTCTCTCATTATCATTTTTACCACCTGCCTCTGATATTCAGGCTGAGAGTAACTCACTAGGAGACCTGACACAATATTTAAACAACTCAGCCAAACTACCTCTCATGTCTTGGCAACCATCACACACCTCACTCCCATCTTCAGTGGAAAAATTACCCAGGACATGGGGACAGCTACAAAACTTGACTAACAACAGACATACACACTGCGTACAACCGCACATGATTTTCTGCTTCAAACAAAACAGGCACCAACTCATCCACTTTACAAATCAGAGCAGGTTTATATTAAGATTTCTATACATTTTTAAATTTTGTTTTGAGACCAAACAATGCACACACACATGCACACACACAAATACATAATCTTAAATTGATACAACTATTGCCAAAGCAGCTGTGTGATTCATATTTCAAAGTACTTATCAAATTATTTTGTGAAGTTACTGTGCAGAGGCCTCTGTGAGGGACTGTGTAAATGTACACATGCAGTCTAATCAGATTGCATTCATTTTCTATAGCTGCTGTAAAAGAAGCATTACAAATTTATTGACTACAACTAGATAAACTTAATCCCTTACAGTTCTAAAAGGGAAAGGACAAATCCAAATCTCTGTGAACTAAAATCAAGGTCCTTGCTCCACTTTGCTACTTCCCTGTTGCTCTGGTCTGGGCTACACATTCTCCTTCATGCCCTCCACCACTGCCTCCATCTCCCTCTCGTCCTCCTTAGTCACATTTCTATTTTACCTCCGTCAGGAAAGGTTTTCTACTTCAGAGACATAGAATTAGGTTGAATTCACACAACAATCCAATGTAATCTTCCCATTTTAAGATTCTTAATTATATCTGAACACTCCTTTTTCCTGTATTGAGTAACATTCACAGGTTCTCATACTTACAGTATAGATGTTGTCAGAGGGTCACTAATCTATCTTTCACAGAGACATGATACAGTTAGAGTAACCATATCCAGTAGTATTAAACATTTATTTCTTTGAAATTATTAATATTTCATAAAGAATGAAAAGCAAACAACATGTAAATTATTTTCTATGTGAATTTATTTAGAATTTCTAACTCAAACTTCATAGCTTATTATTTAGTATTTGGTGTGGCAGAATAAAAAATAAAATGAGTCACTTCTGCTCAAACCACTTAAACACATCCAAGAAATCAATTTACACATTTTTTACTTATTTCTCTCATGAACCCCTCTGTTATGGGTTGACTTGTGTCCCACAAAAATGCTTTCATGGAAGTCCTACCTCTCAGTACCTGAGAATCGGATCCTTTCTTAAGCATATTCATTGTTGATATAATGAGTTGAAATAACATGAGGTCTTTACACTGGGGTAGCACAGACCCCCCAATCCAATATAATCACCATTAAAAATGAATTTGGCACAAGTACACACACAAGGAATACTCATGTGGTCATGAAGACAAAATCAAGTTGAAGATGGTGCAAGCCAAGAAATGTCAGTGATTTCCAGTTAGCCACTGGAAATAAGAGAGTGTTCTTCCTGTTCCTTAAGAAGGAGCTGATCTTCCCAACACTGGATTATAGAGTTCCAACCTCTAGAACTGTAGGACAATGAATATCTGATGTTTAAGCTCCGCACTGTGTGATTCTTTGTCACAGTAGCCATAAGAAGCTAATATTTCATCCAACGCAGGGAAAGCATTAGGAGATAGGAGCCCACACAGTCCTAGTTTCCTTCTTCAGAAAAAAGCATGAATAAACACAAAATAAATTATCTGTTCTGTGTATTATGTGCGCGCTTACACACTTGAAGATATAGTCAGTAGTTCAAATACTGACCTTTCATATCTTGAGCTTGTTATTTATTAGGAGTCAAAAAATACATGTAACAAACAGAAGGATTTTAAAAATTGAAGTTCAGGGGCCTGGGAGTTAGCTCAGTGGTTCCGGTGCCTGTCTGGCAAGTGCAAGGGCCCAGGTTCGATTTGCGAGTAACCACATAAAATACCGGGTGTGGAGACTCACACCCAGCAGCAATCAGTATCACATACCACAGTGCCAGGCATGGTGGCTCATGCCTATAATCCCAGCACTCAGAAGGAAGAGGCAGGAGGATTGCTGTGGTGTGAGTTTGAGGCTGAGCTCAGCACCAGCCTGAACTACGAAGCAAGACCCTGTCTCAAAAAAAAAAAATAATTGAAGTTCAAAATTTAGAGGTTTTTTGTTTGTTTGTTGACCTTATAATTTCAACTGTTACATAAATACCAGCCTAGAAACTTACCAGGACTGTGAGCTGACTATTTACACGGTGTAAAATGCAGTTCATCTATGTTTTATATATAAAATGCTTCATATTGGATGGGCCTCTATTATAACATGTTTGCTGTCTGCATATTATATATTATTAAAATGCATCTCAGATTCATATTTCAATGACAATAATTCATTTTCAAGCACATCGACTATTTATTTCTCTGGAAGACAATGTGCTATCAATCTTTCAAGCTTTCTCTTCACTATTGTAGCAGGAATAAAGACCAAATCTCAGTTTCTTATCAAAGAATACCAACTCATTATTCTAAAATTTTTGAATTAATATGCTTCAGAGACACTTATTAAAGAAGAAGAGTCATTTTCATTTAATACATGATTGTTTGACCAGATCATATGTGGAAAAATTGAATTAGCAAGGTTGATAAACTGAGAACCTAGTTAAGTCATGTTCAGATTCCTGATCCTTAGAAACTGAAATAATGTTTTCAGTTTTCATGCGTGATGACACAGCCTTAGCTATTTAAGACAGGCAGTATCCCTTTCAGCAGGGGGCTGTGCGCATCCCCACTTTTACTTGTAGCTCAATACCTATGACAGTGCAATTAGTGACAGAGAGAGAGGAGAGTGTATTGTGCAGTACTAGCAGCAATGTTGCAATTCACCTGAGGAAGTATGATGACTCAAATGTGTGAGAGTAATTCGGTGCTGACTTATGGGGTTGGATATTTGGAGATAGACCCTGAACTGCTTCTGAAAGACAAAGATTATGTGCAGGTAAGTGTGAGAGAAATGAACCCTTTGTGACACTGGGGCTGGGAGAACAGTGGCTAGACCACACCCGGGACAATATGGAGGCTGGACCAAAAGGAAGGTGTAGTTGAGTTGGAGTTTGTGAGAAGCAATCACTCTGAGGAACCCAAAGACCTCAAGCACTTACCATTAAGGAACAAGAGAGAGATGGCCAAGACTAGAAGACCTAGGGACAGCTGCAGGGAACCACAGTGGACAAGATACCAAAAGAGGTGGCCTCAGAAACCAGGTGCCTGTCCCGGGAGACACAGCACGGAATGTCACTGACTGTTGGGAAACATCCTTGTACCACATGAGCCAACCCATGTCACAGTCCTCTTTCTGAATTTTTTCTGAACCCACAGTGAGTAGAATCTAAGTCAAGAGCATAATCTACACAATTTCGTCCCTTCCACCACCTTCCTACCTTCTCTGACCTCATCACTTTTCTCCCCCTCTGTCACATACTCTGCTCCTGGTAGAGGAAATCTTGGTTCTGTTTCTCAGACACACTGCATGCACCTCATCTGAGGGTCTCCACAGTTTCTGGAGCACTCGGGCCTGAGGAAATCCCATGCCTAAGTGTCTCCCACCTCTATGAGCTCTTTCTCTTTGTCGCTTCTCAGAGAGGCTTACTGGACCACCCCGTCTAGTACCACGAGCTCCCAGTGTCCTGCAGTCACAGTCACTTGGACCTTTTTATTTATAAGTTTCTCTTTCTATTCCACTAGAAAGTAAGCTCTGGGAAGGCGGGGTTTATTTATAATTTTTATTTTTAAGTTTTGTTTTTTTTCCTCAGGTGTTTGCAAACTACCTAACCTCATATAGAACAGGGCTCAGTGAATACCTACAGACTTGAAGGAATCACTAAGGTGAAAGTTTAAGAAAGGACACCTACCATAATCCACGTCTAAGGAAAAAAGACTTGGACCCCTTAAGTGCAAACTAATAATCCTAGGTGACCTCAGCAAAGCCCTGTTCCTGGACACTTGGAGGAGAGGAAAAAGGCTGTGAAGCTGAGCTGTGAGAAAGAGCCTGAAAATCGCAAGCCCAACCACAAGGCAGGCAAGTCCAGAGCACAGATGCAGGCTGTCCTAAGCTGACACTGTGCATCCCTCTTGAGTGCTGGCCGGGAAGACAGAGGTCTCCTGGCCATTCATGCAGGTTATTGAAGTCTCCAGAATTCACCAGAGTAGGTTCCCGGCAAAGCTCGGCACCAGGCTCCCTCCATTCCTGGTATATCAAATGCTGGGTACCTTATGCAGTATTTCATCTTTGTCCCTATCACAAGGCTTCAGTGGAGGGGTGACTCAGCATGAGGTCTCATCTGAAGACTCAACTAGGGGAAGATCAACTTCCAGGCTCACTTCAGTAGCTGCTTACATATGACTAAGGTGCAATGGCAAATGGACAGTGCCCACAAAGAGAAACCCATGGGTTAATTAGTCTTTCCTCATACAGGGAGATTAGCTAAATTCATTAGGAGAGATGTTTTCCTGAGACAAAAAACAAGAGAACAAGGAACTGAAGTAGGGGTAGGAGTCAGGTAGTTATTTTTTAATGTATCTTACCTTCTTTCTCTCTGCCTCTGAGTCACTCTGTTAAATCATGGAGTTATTCAGGGAACAAAAGATCCAGAGAACATTGTATTTCACATCAGATGAGCTCACTCCTGAATTGTGCAGAAAGTGTCTCATCTCCTTACAGAAACAAACAGTGCCTTTCAAAGAAGGGAAAATGAACAGCCGTCACTTCCAACAGACTGTAGTCCTTTGTGGAGACAGCACCTTGACACGAACAAAGAAGACAAAACTTTAAATGGAACACATCGATTCAAAACACTATGAAAGGAAAAAAATGACATTTCTCCAATTGCAGAAAAATTAAATGCTAGGATAAAGGCACTATGTAAATTGAGCAGTTCTGGCTATTTGAACCCAGGCCTTTTATTGTCCTTCTCTTTATCACAGGAAAAAAAATGAGCAACATTTCATCTAATTCATGTCACACTGAAATGGAGAACTCTGGATGCATGAACTGATACAAATCTATATAAAATATAAAAACTGTAGTAAATAGAATGTAAAAAATTATTTACTCTTTGAGAATAGAGAATATAATTAGTTAAAACTGCATAATGTTTTTTATATAAGGCAATGGGGGACTTGGACAGGCATGTAATTGACTTTGGGCTCTATTTCTTATGTCCCTGATGTGTAGGCCCTTTGTCCGTGCCCTGCTATGAGCTTAGCTGTCTATTTTTTTTTAATGTTGCTTCTATCAATACTGCTCCCACTGACATCTCCTTAATTTTCAATTCTAAGAAGACCAGAAGTGTTTTCAGGAGAAACTAAGAAGTTCAGTTCACAGCATAAGTCAATGTAATGATTCTGAGGATTCCATTCCCTTCCGAATGAAAACACAAGAAAAACTGTAAATGATGGTATAAATCTATGGGTGAAATCTAAACAGAAATGGAAAAGAATAAGCTACAAATATATACATTTACACAAATTTATCAAATATAATTTTGGGTGAAAAGAAGTTAAACACAGAATTGTACATAAATTATTCTCCTAAAGGCAAGCTCATCTGTGGTTTTAGAAGTCGGGAAATTGGTGTGTTAGCTTCCCCATTATTGAGACACAATACCCAATAGTCTCTACTTAAGAGGAACAGGTTAACTCAGCTCACAGTGTCGGTGGATTGAGTCCATGGCTGTCTGCCCCCAAAGTAAAAACATCATGGTGGAAGAGTGCAGCACAGCAAAAATTTTCAGGTTATGGCAGTGAGAACACAAAGCTGAACAGTCCCATTCACTCCAGTTAAACTGACATACACTTCACAGCCCCAAGTAGTGACCCTTGGCATTGAGGAATTCATTAGGTGACACCTGATAGGGGTTCCTAGACTACTGGCCATGTTTGATTTTTTGGTTTAGATGCTACCTAAAGTGACTTCCAAACATCCAAAGAGCTATATATTGGTTTATGTGCATTACTATCTTTTAGAATTCAATTAAATTTTTTACTATAAAAGTAAAGAGCCACATACTGGGGGGTACGTAATGAGTAGTTTGCCTTCTTTAAGTCTTTACTTAAACAAACAAGAGGAAACTATAGTTAAAGAAATCAAAATGATGTCAATTGAAGGACAGTTTTGACTGTGGAAGCAGGTTTTTAAGTGCTAAAATAAATCCACTTTGACCTGGAGATTACTCATGTGTAGGCATGTGTAAAAAAAATCATCACATTGCAAAGTTAAAATTCTGCACTTCGTTGTGCTAAGTGGTAATTTAATAAAAAAGGAGTCGAGTTGCTATGGGGATTAAACTCAAATCCCATTAAACTCCAATCCCATTATGCGTCCTCTTGGCACATTTCTGGTACTCAGAGCTAAACTTTGGTTCATTTCCTTGCTCAATGACTGAGGATGAAGGCAGTGGGAATCCAGTGAAAAAGAGATAAATGGCTCTGATTTACAGGTAGGAACAGTCAGAGAAAGTTTATTGACTGTTCTGGCAATAGATACAGGCTAAATAAATATGGGAATTATAGTGAAATTTATGGAGTTATACTAATGTAATAAAAAAGCCCTCCAAGAGTTGATCCTCTGCTTGGAGAAACACAACACACTGAGATACATTTTAGAAAGCTACAAAACAGCATAAAAACAAATGAACATGGTACCATCAAACTAGCTTTCTCTGAAGCATATCTAACTCTAAAATGTAATTCTTCAGTTATAAGAGAGCTTGCATCTCCTTGACTCCTCTTATTCATACTAGTAATGGTATTTCTTTGAAGAGTATATAGAGGTAAATGAAATAAACTTGTTAAAATCCAAGTGTGTTTACTTTTTAGAATGATTTTTCAATCATGCCTCTGAAAATAAATTCCTTCTCTTTTGAGTAAAAAGAACAAAAATTGTAAATGCTGAGTTACAACTGTCATTAAACCTGTAAAACAAAACTGTAAATTAGGAAGCTGGAAAGAATCTGTGTTTTGTTGCTTGTAAAACATGAAGATAAGAAGAAAGAGAGAGAGAGGGAGAGAGAGAGAGAGAGAGAGAGAGAGAGAGAGAGACAGAGAGAGAGAGAGCCAAAACTATTCTCTCAAAATGAAAAAAAAATTTGAAAGAAAGGGAGAAATGAGATCAAAGGACCCAGACAGAAGCAGGAGAGTGGCACGGACACTGCTCCTGTGCCTCGCTGAACCACAGGCCTGACTGGAGGCCACAGCTCTGCTGAACTCCTGTTTTACTCAAATCCTACCACTGAGCGTGTGTCCTTGACATTTTTGGTTATGCTGCTGTACGCCAAAGTGGGTTTGGACAACTGAATTTGGAGCTTCTCCCTGGCCTCCTCCCTTACACGTGAGAGATACCGCACTTGCAGAGAAGAAAGGATGCCTTCTTGAGCATGTTAAATGAGAAAGACAAGCAGCCTCAACCTTTCCTCTTTTTTCACTGGAGACATTGTGGCTAACGCCGCTGGCTGGAGGAACACGCTGGTGGAAGGAGCTGACCATAGATGTGGCCACCAGTTATTCAGCCTGTGCAATGCACATTGGAGGTTCCAGGGGAAACGTGAGAAACCACTGCTTAAGCGAACGTAGAAGATTTTAAGAAAAATACTGAACAGTCCTCGCACTGGGTGTGCAGAAGAGTCTGATTGCTCTCTGCGGTCCCTTCGTTCAAATGCTTTATGGTATAAGTAACGACTGTTTCATTGTTTGGTTCTCATTGTTATTCTGCGTTGTCCTTCTCACAGTAATAAGATTTTTAAAGTGCCTGTTTAATGAATTTAATTTAATTTCTATTTCTTAAAAAAGTTTACAATGATGAAAATAATTAAAATAGATTTTAGAAAGGAAGAAGAAAATAGTTCATGATAATGTACAGAAAGTGTTCTGCAGTACTGACCACCCACTTTGAAGTCTGTAGAAATAACGGGCACATACAAGACGCATATCTACTGAGACTATGTCAACATCTACTTTGATTGTGCTTAATTAAGAAGACTCTGATCCAAAATGATGATTAAATAAGTGCATTTACAGGGGCTGGAATGCATCATTCTGCGAAGCATTTCTTTTCATTTAAAGCAAGCGACAGAAATTTCTAGGTTAATTTCATTTACTTTTCAAGACCAGGCTGTCTTTGAATATAAGAAATTCTGAAGTGATATGAATTTAGGGGACCCTTAATAGAAGACCTTTGCTAACAGGGAGGTGCAGCTGGGTTATTTCACTCTCATCGGATGCCTTAGGAAGTTGCATTTCGTTAAATTAGACTACTCTTAGTTAAGAAATAGAAATTGTAAAACAAAACATCTTGAGGTTATATACATAAAGCGATTTAGTCAACTGGATTCCCACCACTCTTAGAATGCAGCTCTTCCTCACACTCGTTGCTCCACTCTGCCCCCTTCTGGTAGGGTCTTGTATCTACAACAGGAAATAGAAAATTTAAAACCTGTACAGCCCGTTCTTGGTGACGCGCTCCTGTGCCTGTACTGGCATTGATGCTATTTCTTTTCTTCCTCTAGGAGGACCAAGAGGAAGGGAACATAGGCTGAGTGGTTTCTACTTTTATGTCAGTTTCAATAAAAGAAACAAAAAAAAAATCTTAGACACATTTGGTGATAAATTTGTGAAATAATCTATCACTTTCATGATTAACTATACCACTGAGAACTATCTACATTTTGAAATATCTTCATGTGGCATAAAAGGTTTTAGGTATGCAATAAATCTAATACAAATAAAAACGCAGTCTATTCCATGTTAGTAAAAGCAAGATGTAAATTCTGATAGTACAATTTGCAAAGGAAGCATAATAAAGGAAATATGGACAAAGTGGAATAACTGAAATGATCATTAATAGTATTATATCTAATTCTGATCATTAAATACAATGTCTCTCTATTTACATAGAATAGAGCCAGATTTGAAATTGAGTTAAATAATTTTATGTGACTACACTTATACAATAAAGGAGACTATAAAGAAACAAACTATGGTGAGATGAAAATACCAAGTTTGAAAAACATTCTACTTTGCATGGATATTTGAGTGAGAGGTCCCTTGACTCTTACAGAATTAACTGTCTCTAAATGACAAAAAAAATAACTTCTGGATAAATTGGTTCAGGCCAAGTACTCTTCATAAGGTTACTTCAGTTCACCATCAAAAAATAAGCAGGCACATAATGGGATTTTGTGCTATAAAAAAAAACTTCCCCCAAACCCCTGGAGCTTGGTGACTGGCGCCAGAATAATAATAAGGTGCCTAAGTCTGTACATATGAGTATCAAGGTCAGGAGCCTCCAAAACAGGGCAAGAGTAGAGTGGAGGCTGCAGGTTCACTGATCAAAGGAACCACAAAAATGTCATAGATATTCAAAAATAAAACATAAGACTTCCTGGAAAGAAGCATATAAGCTGGCTCAGACTGCAAGATAAGAATAATGAAAAATTGACAGGAAGTGTTAATCCAGGTCTCCCACACATCTCTATTACCTAACACTATATGCGGGTTCAAAGATTAGTGTAATCTGTTGTCCTCTCAACCACTCTTTGTCTTCTCTCATATGATCTTTTCCTTCTCAACCATTGTCTTGCCCTTTCTGTCCACAGACCCTGGATCCCATTGTATTATTCACTCAAAGCACTGCAGTTCCAGCGTAGATATCCTCCCATGAGCCTTGCTAACCACACAAGAAAGGACAAGACACTTTGGTCATGGGCATCCCCAGTATTTGTGGAGATCTTGTCAAGGCACATTTCATAGTAGTATTGTGTTCACTTGAGGGTACTTTCCACTAGGTTAAGGGTTTCTTCAAGGTAGAGCACAATGAGAAATCAGAACACACGAGGATCAGCTCTCATATAAAATAATCCGTTTCATGCTTGATAAGTGATGTGCTTTGATGCACTTTATAAATAGTAAAAGATTTCATCTTCACCAGAGCCTGGTGAAGTTATCGCCAGAAGGCTTTGCCAAGTGCTCCAAGGTCCTGCAACTGGCAAAGCAGCAGAGCTGGGATTCAGACACCACCGTTACCTCTGTTGAGCTCACCAGCTCTGTGCTGCTTGTACATCTCCTTGCGTGTGCCTGGCCATCTGTGAAAGATGACTGCTGTAGACTCTCCTGGTGAAAGAGTCAGGCATCCAGGGTAACAGCTAACTTTAACGATATCAGGAATTCTTTAGAACGCAGTACCTCAAAAATCAGTCTTGGATAATCCAAGCAAAGCTTCTGTTCACTAGTGGCAACTGAGAGTTTCTTTGGATGGAAGTGAAATGATAGAGAAAAAATGACTGTGAAGTCCTAGCTCCAAATCCGAAAAGGACATAAGCATCCACTTGACATTCAACAGCCCATCAAACTCTGGGACACCCTCCTCAGTGGCCCATTAGAGTGTATCGTGGTACTCAGGCTTTATCCCTTACTGAATTATTAGAAGCTTTGCTAAATATTCCTTGCTTTGTTGCTGGCCTCCCTGCCCTCCAGAGTTTCTACAGCCATGCTGTCCCATAATGCAACTGCTTGCATAGCTGTAGCAGCCACTTCTACATCTTCTCTCCAAGGTCAACATGCCCAGTTCTTTAAACTGCACCTCAGGTAACTCTTGCCAGAACTCTCTTCACCCCCAGTGTTCTCCTCCCCTGCTAGGACTCACAGTGTTGAAAACCACAGCCAAGCTCAGCTAACGAAGGGAGAGCCAGGCTCCAAGAATTCACTCATAGTTTTGATCCTTAGAGAGAGATCACTGCACTGCAATAAGAGGGATGAAGTATGGCTAGAATGAAATAAGTAATGGAAAAATAAGATCTACACCATTCCTGTGGTTGCTCACAGTGAAACTGCTCAGGACTTTCTGTATTTTGAGATTGTTTCGAGATCAGTCAGAGTAAGCTTGTCTTACATAGCTACCGACAGGGACTTGGAAAGAATTAAAACACTATTAAACGACATAATAATAGTCTCACCACATCCAAAAAGAGTAAACATTTATGGATAATGGAAAACAAAAATTATATATCTGTGTTTCTAACAGAAAAAATACTTAGAACAAGTCTTAGAGGCATACATAGGAGACATCTACTTTTTTATAATTTTTAAATTCTCTAGAGGGACTATACATTGCTCCTATTATCAGCTGAGAAACAAGAACTTTAAAAATACTTATATCAAATGCCATTAACTAAATCATGACATAATCCTAATAAAGTTGGCTATAAATGAGAGGTATATAATATTGTGTGTTTATGTGTAAAAGAGAAGTGTGTGGCTCTCTGTGTGTGTGTGCATGAGAGAGAGAGAGAGAGAGAGAGAGAGAGAGAGAGAGAGAGAGAGAGAGAGGAAGAGAAAGCAACAAGAGATGTCCTTTTGGAAAGCTTCCAAGGAAGTGCAGAAAGCGACACTGGGCTCTGTGTTCCGTCCATATTTAGAGAGCAGGCAGAACAGATGCTATGGGGTTAGATGGAGAAAATCAGCCCCCAGGTAAGTGAAAAACCACAACCAACCAAATGGAGAAATTGAGAAAGCTAAATATACTGAGAAAAAAGGCAGGGACTTCTTTAGTTGAACCATGAATATGTCACTGGTGTGCTTGGCAATGACAGCTTTAGTGACGGGTGTGGCAGTCACCCCACAGCAGGCACACAGAGGAGAGAGAGAGGAGGAGAGAAGGTGCTGCCGTCTCGACCAACTGTCAAAGTTATAAATGTTTTTAATGTTGCTGAAGCAAAAGAAACAGAGCAAAAATCTCACCTGCTACATTTTAACTGCATCCAACTTAATGGCTAATAAATATTTTAAAAGCAAATTAAAATCTCCCTAGGAGAAGAGTGATAAATTTGAATCACAGAAAAAATGCCAGAGAGATGGAGAAGTCTTTGAGTCTCCTCTTTTAGGTTCTCCAATTCCTGTTAAATACAATATACACAATTTGAGATAAACAGATTTCTGTAAACCCATTATACCAAAAAAGTACTTCATGTGAAATAAAATTTAATTGTTAATAAAATTCCAGACACATCATAACAAACTTACAAACAAAATTTCTAATATTTTTCTAGTGCATTAAAAGTGAGCATTAGCAAGTCTCATAATATAGTCTGAGCTCCCAATAAATAATTAGAAACTTACTCAGTGTCAGCATCAGGGATATAACAATTGAACAACCAGACAAAACAAGGCTCTCATCATGGTGAGGCTCAGAGGAGGGTGGGGGTGGCCAGACAAGAACACACAGCATGCAAGGCCATGGTTGTTCTTACTGAGAACCTGAGTGGAGGGAGAAGTCAGAGAAAGCTTCAAGGGACACAAGTAGAGACAGTAGAACACAAGACAGAAACAGCTCAGTGTTCACCAGCAGATGGCAGAGCATGGAGAATGTAGCAAAACATGGCAAAGCCTGGTGGTGGCATGGGTTGGGTAGAGTGATGTTGGTGATAAGAAGCTGTTGGATTCTGACTATCTTTGGCTGGAAAAGCCAGAAGAATCAGCTATTCCACTGACTGTTAGATATAAGACAGAATAGTCATAGATGTCTTCAACACTTTGTGAATAAAGTTGTGGTTTGTCGCCACTTAAAAACAAGCTCTTGAAACTATAGTTTTCAGAAGAGATGTTATATTCAGCTTATGTGGCTCGTGCAACAAATTACCACAAAACAAATGGTATAAGAGTTCTAAAATTTAATCTCTTAGAAGTTTGGAAGCCAAAAGTCTGAAATCAAGCTGATATAGGGAACATGTTCCCTCCAGTGCTGGTAGCTCCCAGTTCCCCTAGAGCAGGACAGCCTAACTCCACTATCTGCCTTGCTCTTCAGGTGTTTGTGCCCTTTGCCTTTATATTCTCCATGTATTTGTTATAAGGACATTTTTCATTAAATTTTGATCAAGGTGCATTGACCCTGAAATCCTTGTCTTAATTTCATATTCAAACACAAGTATTCCAAATAAAATCATCTCCTAGGGCCACAGGTAGATGTACTTCACATGGAGGCATTTTCCTGTCATAAATAGGAAAGAAAGAACTCTATTTTGACATGCAACATGTAAACTGTATCTTCAGTGTCTTAAGAGAAAAGCCAAATAGGTTGTGAGATTTATGTTGAGTTCGAGAGAAAAGTCTGGAGTGGAAATAAAAATTTGAAAGCCATCAATCCATCAGTCTTATCCTTCTATTACAATACATTCCTATCAAAAAAATTTAAGACATGCATTCATCAGTCTATGAGTCAGAAATCTATTCTTCTGACTCAACATAAAAACTATTTTCTTAGATGAGAGAGCCAGAAAAACAGAAGCAAAGCAAATTAATAAAGAAGATATGTGATATTAGAAAACCTCCTTATTTGAGGGTACTTTTTTATGAAACCAAAATCTTTATGTCTTATCTTACAGCTATTAAATAAGGAAAAGGACATCATGAAATCGGCGATGTATGCACTCTTGTGCCAAGAACTGTACATTATGTAGCACAATAAATTTTCTAAAATTCCACCACCATTAAGTCATATTCTAGATTCATATTGCCAATATTTCACTTCCTGCCACTGACTTCTTAAAAGAAGAAAATTAAAGCTGGAAGAGAAGCTTCAGTCTCAATCCTACCGGTTCAAAAATTACCTCTCTGAACACTGTCTAAGAAGCTGAAAACAGTTTTCCCCTTTTGGTAAAAAAATGGTCATAGAATAAAAAAGAAAAGAACCTCTTCACTGAAGAAAAAACAAAAGTACTGTCAGCTTGAAATTCAATCTCCTGAATTTTGCAGAAGATGAAGGTTTTGTAATATGCAGTAAGACTTTCAAAACTATTTTGAATGCTCTAATCTAAGGCTTAGAATAGCTCCACTTGACCTAGCTGAGAGCCAGTCAGGGAATACTTCCAACTAGTCTTGCAAAAGGGTCTGTTTCCACAGAGTCCAATGTCTGTGTCACCATAGAAATCAGCAGTGTGTTTGTGTGGTCACAGTATCGGTGTAGTGTAAAATCAGACAACACTCTAGCTCACGCCAAGAACAATTCAAGTGTCTGCAGCAATACTATGAAGATGGTCAGTGTCTTCTAGAGTCTCAAGGGTGTTGTTGTGGACATCAGTTATCATGTTAATGAAATATAGAAACAGATAGTGACTTATACGACAGAGGATGTCAAGCTAAGAGTTGTCTGCATATTGCTGGGGAAATATATCATGATCTCAAATGAATCTGTGTCTGAGAGATAATTTTTTATTTTGTCAAGAGGACATCCAACTGGGCCTGGGTTGGAGCTTACTGGCCTCCAGGCCCATGCCGGAAGTGTGCCCAGGAACTGAGTTTAGCAGGTCAGAGTCAGACTTTCTCCATGGAAACTGCAGAAGTACATCCAGGCAACATGAACTGGTGAGTAGGTGAGCCTGTTGAAACATCAGCCAGTACCATTGCAGCTGCACAGGGCCTACAACCTACTGGCCTCCAGGCCGACTGCACAACCGAGCCCAGACACTGTATTGGTGAGCAAGTGGGCTGATTGGAACCTCAGGCAGCTCCACGATAGCAGTGCAGGAGCCAGAGCTTTCCTGCTTCTAAAGCAGACGGGAGAAGGTGCTCTGACTGTATTGATTGAGTGCCTCAAATGGTGTGCCAGAACTAGGGGTTATTCTTTAGATCCCCATACAGACTGTAAAGAACAACCCAGGAAACACTGCTATTTTAAGGTTCCTAACTATTAAGAGGAACATGACTTGCAACAAACAGCATCAGAAAACAGGTCAGGTCAGAGATGAGGAAACACTCAAAGTCTCAGATACAAAGATCCTCACCTCCAGGTAACACAGGAGGAAGGGAAATAGAAAAGTTTGAAGCCCAGTCTCCAGGGCCCGCGGAAATGGTAATCAAAGCAGATTTAGTAAAATGGAAATCAGAACTGATCTCTGAGATGACAACAGAGATATTGGACACTGTCAACATGATGATTAATAAAGCTAAAGAGGAAATCATGGAGTTGATAGAATCCAAGATAGCAAAAGCAATGGAACCTTTTAAACACCTACAAGCAGTAGTCCAGGAAATTAAGAAAGAAAATGAAAGTTTGTGCAATAGAATGAATTTGGCAGAAGACTGAATTTCAGACCTAAAAGACAGGATCTCAACCAATGAACTGGAAAAGCATAATCCATGGAAAAAAGCAAGCGATAATGAAAAGTCAATCCAACAGCTCCTAGATGATTCAAAGAAGAATAACATAAGATTGATTGGAGTCACTGAGGATGCAGGAGAATATGCTAAAGATATCAAAAAGCTATTCACACAGATAATGGCAGAAAACTTCACAAAAAAAGGTAAAGAATTGGACACACAGATATATGAAGCATACAGAAAGCCACATGCCCGTGACATGAAAAAATCTACACCTAGGTATATAATCATGAAAGTCCCAGATATTCAAAAAAAAAAAAAAAAGAATCAAATATTAAAAGCAGCCAGAGAAAAGAAAACAGTTACATTCCAAGGGAAGCCTGTCAAGATCACAGCGGACTTCTCAACTCAAACACTCAATGCAAGAAGAGCCTAGAGTGAAGTCTTTCAAGCCCTAAAGGAAAACAACTTCCAACCCAGAATCATGTATCCTGCAAAATTATCCTTGAAAATTCATGGGGAAATAAGATACTTCCATGACAAAGAACACCTGGAAAACTTCACAAATACGAAACCTGTGCTCCAAAACATTTTAAAGAATATCTTGGCGAAAAATAAGGAAAGTTACAAATCCATGAGACTAACTGAGTCAACCCATGGGACCAAACAAGAAACTGATGGGGAAAGGGCAAAACTAGAATAACACAGCCAAGAACAGGAAAACACGGCAGCACTAAATTTACCTATATCAGTCATAACCATTAATGTCAGTGGACTCAACGCGCGAATTAAGAGATACAGATTGGCAGAGTGGATCAAAAAGCAAGATCCTACAATCTGCTGCATACAAGAAACATACCTAATTCAGAAAGAAACCCATGGACTGAGAGTAAAGGGATGGAAAACGATACTCCATGCGACTGGAAACAGCAAGAAAGCAGGACTGGTGATTTTATTTGCAGACAAATAGACTTCAAGCCAAAACTGATAAAGAGAGATAAAGATGGACACTATCTTTTAGTTCAGGGAAAAATCCAAGAGACAGAAATCACAATCTTAAATATCTATGCTCCAAATTCTAATGCACCCAACTATATAAAACAAACATTAATGGACTTGAAAAACCAGATAAACTCCAATACAATAATAGTAGGGGACCTCAATACCCCACTGTCACAAAGAGATAGATTAAGTGGACAACAATTTAATAAGGAAATCCTTGAGCTCAACCAGACTCTTCAGCAAATGGACTTAATAAATGCCTACAGAGTATTTCACCTCACAAAGTCAGAATTTACATTCTTCTCAGCTTCTCCTGGATGAATCCCCAAAATAGATCATGTGCTCATTCACAGAACAGGTTTAAGCAAATATAAAGCGATTGAAGTTATCCCTTGTATACTGTGTACCATAATGCCCTGAAATTGGAGCTGAATAGCAAAGGAAATTCCAGGATCTTCACAAACACATGGAACCTGAACAACACTCTGCTGACCAACCAATGGGTCACAGAACATATTAGAGAAGAAATTGAGCAGTTCTTACAAGTAAATGATTACCCCAGTACAACATATAGCAATCTATGGGACACAATGAAAGCAGTTCGATGAGGAAAATTCATAGCAGTGAAAGCCTACATCCAGAAAACGGAGCAAGCTCAAATAAACAATTTAATGCTGAACTGGTACAAATCCCCACTATGGAGTGCAATCATGATGTGTATATTTAATGTACCAATAAAGATAATTAAAAAAAAAAGTTAGAGAAATTGAGCATGTTTTCCCCCTAAGAAATAGTGGCTAACAAAATAGTTGGTTTTGAGGCCCAGAAATTACATTAATAAATGCATTTTGCTAATAATTTCACAAATTTTCACAATGATTTCTTTCTTCGATTCTATTGTGGTTCTCACAGTTTTCCGCTTTTCTTTACTGAAGATATGACTAAATTTTTTGGAGCTATAGTTACTGTATTTCCCATGAATAAAGTATATTTAAAAAAAACAATTTAATGCTGAACCTCAAGCAACTAGAAAGAGAAGAGAAAAACAAACCCAAAGCTCGCACTAGCCAAGAAATTATAAGGATCAGGGCGGAAATTAATGCAATAGAAACCAAGAGAACGGTTGAAAAAATCAATGAATCCAAAAGTTGATTCTTTGACAGGATAAACAAAATTGATAGACCCTTAGCCAACCTCATTAAACAAAGGAAGGAAAAGGCCATATGTATGCTATTAGGAATGAGAACAGAGAAATTACTACGGACCTAGAGGAACTCCAATGGATAATAAACACCTACTTTGAAAATTTATACTTCAATAAAATGGAAAGTGTAGAAGAAATGGATAGGTTTCTAGACACATATGAACTCCCAAAGCTGAATGAAGAAGATATAGAAATGTTAAATACCCCAATAACAATCTGTGAAATTGAAAATGTAATTCAAAACTTGCCAACAAAGAAAAGCCCTGGACCTGATGGTTTTACTGCTGAATTCTATAAAACTTTTAAAGAAGAGTTAGTGCCTCTAGTTCTGAAACTCTTCAATGAAATTGAAAAGGAAGCAGTACTCCCAAACTCATTCCTGGAAGCAACCATTACCCTGATTCCAAAAGGAGAGGAAGACCCAACCAAAAAAGAGAACTACAGGCCAATATCTCTAACGAACATCAATGCAAAAATCCTCAGTAAGATCCTGGCAAACAGAATACAGAGAATTATCAAAAAGATTATACACCCTGACCAAGTAGGATTCATCCCAGGGATGCAAGGATGGTTCAACATATGTAAATCAATCAATGTTATACACTATATTAACAGGCTTAAGGACAAAAATCATATGGTCATCTCAATTGATGCAAAAAAAGCATTTGACAAAATGCAACACCCATTTATGTTCAAAACTCTACAGAAGATCGGAATAGATGGTCTCTATCTCAAACTAATAAAAGCAATCTACGAGAAACCATCACCCAGTATCATACTAAGTGGTCAAAAATTGAAACCTTTCACACTAAGATCAGGAACAAGATAAGGATGTCCTCTCTCACCACTTCTGTTCAGTATAGTTCTGAAAATGTTAGGCATAGCAATTAGGCAAGAGAAAGAAGTAAAAGGAATAAAGATTGGAAAAGAAGAAGTTAAATTGTCATTATTTGCTGACAACATGATACTCTATCTAGAGGATCCTAAAAACTGAATTAAAAAACTGCTGGACCTAATCGCCAATTTTAGCTGCGTAGCTGGTTACAAGGTCAACGTTCAAAAATCAATAGTCTTCATATCACAAACAGTAGACTCACTGAGATAGAAATTGGAGAGTCAGTCTCTTTCACAATAGCACCCAAAAGAATAAAATACCTAGGAATCAATCTAACAAAGGAGGTGAAAGACCTCTGCTCTGAAAATTATAGCACTCTGAAAAAGGAGATAGAAGATGATATCAAAAAATGGAAAGACATACCTTGCTCCTGGGTAGGAAGAACCAATATCGTCAAAATGGCTATACTCCCAAAACTACTCTACACATTTAACCCAATCCCGATTGAAGTCCCAACAGCATATTTCACCGATCTAGAGAAAAAAATCCAAACTTTAATCTGGAACCACAGATGACCTAGAATAGCCAAAGCAATTCTAAGCAACAGGGACATGGTGGGGGATATTACATCTCCGAACCTGAAACTTTACTATAAAACCACCGTGATAAAAGCTTCATGGTACTGGCAAAGTAACAGACCCGAGGATCAATGGAGTAGACTAGAAGATCCAGAAACTACTCCAGATACACTGAGCCACCTCATCTTTGACAAAGAAGCCAAAAATCCTCAATGGAGGAAAGATATCCTCTTTAACAAATGGTGCTGGAAAAACTGGGTTTTATCTTGCCAAAAACTAAAACTAGATCTAACTCTTTCACCGTGTACCAAGCTAAAATCAAAGTGGATAAGAGACCTAAATATTAAAACAGACACTCTAAACATACTGCAAAACAGGTTAGGTAAAACTCTCCCAAAGACATTGGCTTAGGGAAAGACTTCATGAACAAAACTTCTATAGCACAGGAACTGGCTGAGGAAATCAACAAATGGGATCCCATTCTTTTAAAAAGCTTCTGCACAGCAAAGGAAACCACCAACAGTGCAAAAGGCAACCAACAATGTGGGAAAAAAATCTTTACCAGCTGTTCCTCAGACAAAGGACTACTATCTAGAATATATAAAGAGCTAAAAAAAAATCAGCCCACCCAAATTTAATGACCCAATTCAAAAATGGGCATCTGAAATGAACGAATATTTTTGAGAGGAAGAAGTAAGAGCAGCTAAGAAGCATATGAAGAAATGCCCAACATCATTAGTCATTTGTGAGGTGCAGATGAAAACAACATTGAGATTTCATCTCACTCCACATAGAATGGCTGCCATTTCAGATTCAGCCAGTGGCAAAAGTTGGCGAGGCTAAGGAGAATAAAGAACTCTTCTCCACTGTTGATGGGATTGTAGACTTGTACAATCCCTGTGGAGATCAATTTGGAGATTCCTCAAAAAGCTAGGATTGGCGGTCCCATTTGACCCGGTCATCGCCCTGCTAGGTATATACACACAAGAATTAAAAGACTCATATCACAGTGACATATGTGCACCCATGTTTATAGCAGCCCAAATTGTGATTGCTGTATCTTGGAAACAACTCAAGTGTCTATCAACTGGAGACTGGATCAAAAAGCTGTTGTTCTTCTACAGAATGGTGTATTACTCTGCCATAAAAAAGTTATAAGTTTAAATCATTCCTATTTAAATGGATATACCTTGAGGATATCCTCATAAGTAAAATAAATAGGTCACAGATAGGTACCCATCACATCTTTTCTGTGGTATGAGAAAATAAAGATGTAAATGAGTTATAGAATTGAATGTTATATATTGTGAAATAGAAAATGCTCAAAGTAAAATAGAGTGAAAGGGGAAAAAATAAGAATATAATAATAAAGTAAGGAAACAAATTTTATGTATATGGGGGGCGGTAGAGTGGGTAGGTTTTGGAGAAAAAATGAGAATTAAGCTGCGTCTTATATTGGTACAAATCCTCATTATGGAGTGCAATAATGACGTGTTTATGTAACGTACCATTAAAGATTTAAAAAATTAAAAAAAAAACGAGGACATTTAACTGCTTCCCATGTTGCTTTAACACAATTCTGGTTTTATAGGGGGAACAAGGATTGAACTCAAGACCTTGCCCTTGTCTGGCAGGCTGTGGTGCCACTGAACTACATCACTGACCCACTTCAGCATAATTCTTGTTCCAAACAACCCATTTCCACTGGAATCCACAGTAAGTGGGAGAAAAGATACTAGCATGTAAGCTCCTGTAATCTTCTTTCTCTTGTGGACTATGTGCAAGAGTGACAGTGAAATAAAAAGAGGTCTCTACAATGTGAATGTCGTAGTACTAGAAAAACTTAGCTTCAGAAGATCCCCAATTCCATGGAGAAGGTAGACATTCATAGAATAAGGATGTTATGTCTCTTTATTTCTCAAGATTTGGTTTGAATTTTCTGACTCTTGGTGCAGGGAGGGGAAGACTGAAAATCAGAAAAACATGCTCCCTCGTGGGCTTCTCCGAGATGGTAACCCTGGGACACTTGTCTTCTTGCTACATAAGGTCTTTTTAAGTGGAACCAAGGCTGGATGTCAGCCATACACCTCATGAGGTATGACCTGGACAAGAAGAGCAAGTAGAGTGCTTGACCTTAAGAGACAGAGAAGTTGGAGGACATAGGAAATGACCAAAATGACAGTGCAGTACAAGTATTTTAGGTAGATCCATATAAAAAAACTGATTTCATGTAACAGTTAGGAGACCTGAGAAAAAGACCCAATCATTCTATTAGGGAAAAGGAACAGACATAGGAAACCTAGTAATTAACTACTCAATAAGTAAACTCTCATCCAAACAAAGACTGACAAATTCTATTTTTTTATGAGAAAACACTGTTAACAGACAGATGCCCTATAATATTTTAAAGGTGCACAAACAAAATAAAATTCTGTCCAGCTTCCAGACAGAAGTAACAGCAGCAACAGCAAAGACACTCCCCCATTGCATCACTCCATCAAATTTCTCATCTCCAACATTTAAAACCTGGAAGATAAAGACATATATACAACTCAGCTATGGAAAGTGATTACAAAAGTGATATGTCTGATGAGAAAAAGATGCGAAGAACTGAGAGCAGCTAAATATTCAAAAAAAAAACTGGGGGAAAGATAAATGGTAGTGATGTGTGAATCTCCAGAAAAAGATGATGGATGAAAGGAAAGAAGAAGGAAGGAAGAAAGGAGGGAAGGACAGAGAGGAGGAAGCTGCCTTGGAAACTGTACACTCTATGTAGTTAAGTGCTGACATATCTGAAAAACTACAGAACGTGGTTCTTCTTAAAAACAAAAGAAGAGGAAGAGACTTAATGCGATAGAAATGCCATTGTAAAACCACACAGAGGTACAACTCTCTCATGGAACATCTCCTAACCACATTTCTTGATTCTCTCACTCTTTACCTCAATGAAAAACAAAAAAAAATCCAGTTTTCCACACTTATAAGTCTGGGCATTTCCAGGTTTCCCCTACTGATAGTGTTTCTCCAATAGGGAATGACATCCAAAAAGCTTGCAGTATTATTTGCTTCTGCTAAAAAAAAAAGAGTTCCAGATACACTGGTACCCAGTGTGAACAGGCCAGCAAAGTAAGAAAGACCTTCTCTTTCCCACAGGAAAAGATATCTGGGTTTCTGATTGATAAAGGACTATGTGATTTGGAGTCAAACACAGAACATCTTACTGAAGGTTCTCTGTGTTTCTTTTTAAAAAAATTTTACTGTGAAATAGGTACATTTTATATACATCATGATTGTACTAAATATTGACAATTTGTGCCAGTATATTACATGACTTGAAGCTTTCCCTTTCTTTTTGTTACTATCACAATTTTTTTCTTTCCCTTCATTACCCACCCTTACCCACATTTCCCTCCAAATATCTTCTATTTTAAGTTATCTAACAGGGGTAGGTTTAAGAGCTCATTACATTTTCAGTTTCTCATAACAGAGAAAAGATACACTACACATTGGTGACCTATTTATTTTACTTATGAGTATGTCCTAAAGGCATGTCCATTTGAATATGAATGACTCAAATTTGTCCTTCTTTATGGCAAAGTAATACCCCATTTTATAGAAAAAAAAACACATCTTCCTGACACAGTCTCCAGTTGATAGACATTTGGGTTGTTTCCAAGATTTAGCTATCACAAACTGAGATGCTATAAACATGGGTGCATATGTGTCAGAGTGATATGAATCTTCTAATTCTTTCATGTATATATCTAGCAGGGGAATAGCAGGGTAAAATTGGAACTCTAATCCTAGTTTTTTTGAGGAATCTCCACTCTGATCTCCATAGTGGTTGAAGCAGTCTACATTCCCACCAACGGTGAAGAAGGGTTCCTTTCTCCCCACAGCCTCACTGGTATTTATTGCTGGATAATTTCAAGATAGTAGCCATCAGTTGTGGAGTGAGGTGGAATCTCAGAGTTGTTTTCATCTGCATCTCTTGAATGACCAGTAATGCCGAGCATGTCTTCATGTGCTTCTTAGCAGCTCTTAGTTCTTCCTCTGAAAAGTGCTGTTCATTTCAGATGCTTGTTTTTGAATTGGATCTTCAAATCTGGAAAGGTTGATTCTTTTAAGCTCTTTGTATATTTCAGATAGTAGTTCCTTATCTGTGGAACAGTCTCCATGTTTCTTGTGACTATATTTCCTCTATGTCCAGTAGATCCATTGGCCTCGTAGTCATTACATAATTCACCAAGTTGCTGGTGATAGACAAGATGTTTATGTAACTTTTTGGTAACACTGAAGACTTTCATTCTTTTCTTGTACTGCACTGAAAGGGTAGGAGTTGCCTCTGCTGGGTAGCAAGCCCCATTTTATACTTTATTCTTTGTTGTCTTTTTAAAAGAACTATTTTATGGTACAAAAAATTAAAAAACATTAGGTCTGTATAGCCTCGAAATATAGAAAGTCACCTAAATGTTTTTTAACATTTTTATTAAAGAATATAAAGTTTTGCCCATTGGCTGAACAGCAAAAGTAACTTACAATTATCAGAGAAAAAAATTAGAAGTTTTGGCCTTAACTTACTTGGTCTAATATGTAAAAAGGTCTTGTGATGTGCTGAACCAAGAAGTAAACTACAAAGACCCGCATTACTAATAATGACAACAGTGACATACTTTCCTTCCTTTTCTCCAAATGTGAAATGGCCCTTGATTTAAAAACAGATGTCATTTTAAAACAAAAGCCTTTGGAGGAAGCAGGCACTTTAGGGCCAGTGACAGACACAAATAAATTGTTTATCTACTTCTACAGGGGTGAGCCAGGCACTCCATAAAGACTCTGTGTACAGTTGCTAAAACTTCTAGGAGATTAAGAATTTCAGATAGATTAACTTGGTTTGGAACAACTTTTTCTGGAATTTCTTATGTGGATATTGACTCAGATGACCTGAAAACTACCCATGTGAGTTTTACAATATACTGTACTTTAAAAAAAATTTTTAAATGAGAGTAGCACCCCTAATTTTAGTTCTGGGTTTATTTCAAAGGAGACTATGGACAGTGCTCTTCCACCAGGACAATGACACTTAGAATTTCATTGTTAGCTTGGTAAAAACCAGTGAAGGTACCAAGAGTGTAGATTAGAAGGAAGTCCCACCCTTCTTGACAGGGACCTTGGAGTTTCTGTGCAGTTTGTAAAGGGCAACACCAAGAAAAGCTGATTTCTAATGAGGGCTCTACAAAACAAATTTGAAAGGAAGTATGAGATATTAATGTTCAAAGTGTATGTGGCTCTTTATGTTTAACCTTCCAAATGTCAGATGCAATAGAGCTATAACTGACTATATTAAATTCATAAAATATGTATTTCAGCCTCTGTGTATTCTTTAGTATATGCATCTTATCTGAGATGGACTTTTTTCAAAATGAATTCATAGATTGATGTTGAAATATACAAAGTCTCATTTTTTCCCTATAATACAGTTTAAAATACACTCTTTGACCTAGAAATATTTAAATCAAAAAAAAATCATTGTACTAGGGTTTCATAAAAGATTCACCTAGTAGATTATCATGCTTAAGTGAAATCTGCTCTGGTTTTGAGAGAATATTTTCTCTCTGTATTATGTTATCATAGAGATATTTTCAAGATAAACAGAATGTCATTAAATTTCCCTTGTATGGTGGGGAATGGCTTTCAAAACACCTTTCAGAATAACACTGTGGAAATTAAGTGACATATTTCAGGAAAATAAATTTTTACTAATACCTTGAACAAGGAGAAAATAAAGATTTTTTTCTTGTTTAAAACTACCTTATTATCTGCATCTCTCAAATGACTAATGATGTTGAGCATTTCTTCATATGCTTCTTAGCTGCTCTTACTTCTTCCTCTGAGAAATATCTGTTAATTGAGATTTCATCTCACTCCACATAGAATAGTTGCCATTTCAGAATCAGCCAACGGCAAATGTTGGCGAGGCTGCGGAGAAGAAGGAACCCTTCTCCACTGTTGGTGGGACTGTAGACTCGTACAACCCCTGTGGAGATCAGTTTGGAGAATCCTCAAAAAGCTAGGATTGATGGTCCCATTTGACCCGGCCATTGCCCTGCTAGGTATATACACACAAGAATTAAAAGAC
>PVIR01011048.1:0-48253 GCA_004026965.1 Petromus typicus | reverse complement strand
TTAGTGTCAGAGAGCTGGCGAACACAGGAAGTTGTAAAGAAACTGCTGTTCCCTCTTCCCTGATGTGAGGCCCTGGTTCCTGTCTCCAGCTCTCCAGCCCTTGAAGCTCATGGTTCCCTGGACTGCAGATGGTGGACACTCTGCTGTCCCTCTGGGCTGTGCCCCTCCACCCTCCCCCTTGACCTGCTCCCAGCTCTGCTCCTTAGCAGAGTGAGAGAGGTAGGGACGTGGCCAGGCCAACCCGCAGCGACGCTGACCTCCCGGAGTCCTGCTGGGTCCAGCACACGCTGCTCATGGTGCAGGGTGAAGGGTGGGCTTGCTTGGTCTTGGTGTATCGTGCTCATTTTTAAAAAGCAACCTTATTGCGTTAGATTTTTTTTTTTTTTTTGGTCTTTTGTTTGTTTTTCAGAAGCAGGGATCGAACTCAGGACCTTGTACTTTCGAGGTGGACGTGACACCACTGAGCTACAACCTCAGCCCTAGAGTTATAATTTGTACCCCATGAAAACCACCGAAGGTCATATTCATTTGAAAGTTGTCCATGTAGTTTCATGTTTAAGTAAATAAAAATATGATGAGCACACAGAGAGAGATGACGTCCACAGCGAAGACACCCAGCTCATCTTCCCGCCTCCCCACGCCCACCTCGACCTTGTCACCCCCGTTAAGCGCACTCCCGATTCTCACCCGATGGGGATGCAGCTTCCAAGATCAGTCCACAGGCCTTTTCATTCCTTCCCTCCTGCTTCCTACCTCCTTCCTTAATTCCTTTCTTTTTGCTTTCTCTTTTTTCTTTTGCCGTCTTCCTCCCTCCCTTTTTTCTCTCCCCCTTCCTCTCTAGTTCTTTCTTTTCTTTCCCCCCCTTTCTCCATCCTTGTTCTCACTCCTTTTCTTCCTACTAATTTTAATTCCAAATTTTCGAATGTGTGAGGAGCAACAGGAGTGAATGTAAAAGCCTTTGGGGCTGAGGAGTTAGCTCAGTGGTTCTGGCGCCTGTCTTGCAAGCTCAAGGACCCCGGTTCGATCCCCGGTAACCACATACCACACTGGGCGTGGAGACTCATGCCCAGCAGCAGCCAGTACCACATACCACAGTGCCGGGCGTGGTGGCTCACGCCTGTAATCCCAGCACTCGGGAGGCAGAGGCAGGAGGATTGCTGTGATGTGAGTTTGAGGCTGAGCTCAGGGCCAACCTGAACTACAAAAGCGAGACCCTGTCTCAAAACAAAACAGAACAAAAAAGCCTTTAAAACAGGGTTGTGGGAGGAGGCTGCAGACAGCAGTCAGCGGGCTGGCCACTGCCAGCTATGAGGCCCGGGGCCTCTGGCTGAACTCTAAGCCTCAGTTTCCTTGCCCAAAAAGTGTAAATAATAATATAACTGACTTCAAGTGGTGCCAGGAAGAATAAGACATTTTTTTGGTAGTACTGGGGACTGAATCCAAGTCCTTTGCCTTCACACTGAGCTATACATCTCTAGTCCTTTTAATTTTCTTCTAATGACAGGGCCTCACTAAGTTGCTAAATTGCCAGGCGAGGCTTGAACTTTCGATCCTCCTGCCTCAGCCTCTCTGAGTGCTGGAGTTACAGGTGGGTACCATCATGCCCAGCCTATGTGCCTGTAAAGTATGTTCTATGAGCCTGCATGGAGCAAGTTCTCTGTGAGGATCTACCGGACCTATGTTGCTTTCTCAGGTGAGATGGGGGGCACTTGAGGAGGCTCATTGGCATTGACTGGGATAGTGGCTGTGTGGGCGGCTTTGCCATCCATATGCCACGCTGTCCTGTAAGGAGTATGCATCAGCTCCTCGCTACAGACCAGGAGCTGAGGTCAGAGCGGAAGTTGGAGGATGTTTGTCTAAGAGCAGGGACGGGAACCGAGGAGTCTGACCCCAGTGCCCATGAGCCAGGCCACCGAAGAGACTCAGCCTCTGTCCTCCTGGCTTCTCAGGTCTGGCTGGAGAGATGAGCAAGGGGGCAGGTTGTCCTGGGGGTTCTGGGGACTTCGCACAGTGGGCACAGGGTTGAGGTGATGTGACCTGTTGGCCGCCTCTGCCCCGTGCTCAGGACACCTGGGGTCCTGGACTGGAACCCTGACGGCGGTGCCGTGAACGCCTGCCCTGGGCCTCAGCCACCCTCACTTGCCGGTGAGGTTCGGCGGGGTGTGGACACACCTGTTCTTGTGCTGACCTTGACTGTCCCAATCCTGACCCCCAGGGTCCCGGGGGCCAGCCTGGACATCTGTATCTGTCTTGCCCCAAACTCTGGAGATTCTGACAAATTTCCTTTCATTGCTTCCAGCCATGTTATTTAAAGTAATTAACCTTAATTTATAAATTTTTATATCAAACTGCCTTTTAACTTTTAGAACTGGCAGGAGCAGCCTTATCCCTGGGCTCCTAATAGTTCTCCATTTAATCAAAATTCATCCATCAGGTTCTAGTGTTAAATCATCTTTTAATTGGGAGTTACATTCTGGTTAATAGTTTTATAATTCGCCTCCTCTAATAGTTTTTACCACAGGGATCTTGACTCCATTTTTCCTCACTCTATTATTGCCGCTGCCGCCCGGTTCTGCGGGATGGCTTAGCAAGGCCCCGCCTCTCTGGCCTCTGCTGGTCGCAGCTTTTGTTCTTAGTAGTCTCATTAATTCCTGAGAAGAGTTCTCCTTCCTTCTCATTACCGGTGCACAAGCTCTTCCTCCCCGCAGGGGGTGCGGACTGTTCATCCCCACAACCTCCGGAGCTGGGCCAGGTCTGCGCCTCTCCAAGAGAAAGCCTGAGCGAGTATGGAGAGGAAGGAGGAAGGGGTCCGGCAGGCCTGTGGGCGGGCATGCAGCTTTCTGGGAGAAGCAATGGCCTGGGGCTGAGGCGGACGGTTCTGGAAGGAGAGACTCCAGGGTAGCCTGGAGAGGGGCCAGAGCTGTGACTTTGGGAGTTTCCGGGGTGGGCGGAGCCCCTGGAGGTGGGCGGACCTCCTGGAGGTGGGCGGAGCTCCTGGAGGTGGGCGGACAGGAAGTTCGGGTCCACAGGCTTGACTTTGGCTTGGTCTCTGTGCTTGTTACACCACGGAAATATTCACACATGAGCCAGCTCGGGCCTCTTGACAGATGGCCAAGAGAGTGAGGGCATGAAGACCCCAAGATCAGAAAGGAAGGAGAGATCTGAGGGAGACAGAGACATGGGGAAGAGTCAAGTGTGAGAAAAGAAAGCCTCAGCACTCCTCCTTCTATTCCAGAACCTGAGGCAGGAGGATTGCAAATTTGAGGGCAGCCTGGGCAACTGAGCAAGATCCTGTCTCAAAATATAATTTTAAAAGGGTTTGGGTGTATCTCACAGCTCCCTGAGTCCCCAGGTCCAGAGGAAGAAACAGATAAGAGGGGCAAAGAGAGGGCTGGAGTCTGCCGGCAGCCCACAAGCTAGAAACCAGGCCCAAGGACAGCTGGTGCAGGGGCCGCTGGGCTGGGGCCAGGCCTGGCTGCTGAGACCGGCTGTCTGAGGCTTCTGGAGGAAGTGAGCTGGAAGTGTGGGGGGAGGGCCTGTGCTGAGGCCGTGGGTGGACTTCCTAGGAGGGGTCCTGGGAGCTGTCCCACAGGCTGTCTCTCCTGGGCGCCTCCAGGGGTGACTTTCCAACTCAGTGGGTCTCAGGCCTGGCCACACAGAGGAGTCCCCTGGGGTGCATAAAAATCCCAAAGTCCACCCGCCTTACCTTTTGTGGAAGTGATAAAATACATCCAGAAATTCTTTGATACTTTTGCCCACCGTGGATGGATCCTAAGTTGCTTTCCCTAGGAGGTGGGGTCCTTCTCACAAACCAACCACCTGACAAGAAAAGCGGAAGTGACAATGTGTGACGAGATCACGTACCAGAAGGCAGTGGGGCTTTGGCGCTGGACTGTTTTGGGCTCCTTGTTCAGAGGGACACCAGCTGCCACTTCATGAGGATGCTTAGGAAGCCCTGTGGAGAGAGAACTGTGGAAAAGGAGCCCAAGCCTTTTGCTAAGTCTGGAAGGGAGCCATTTTGGAAGTGGGTCCTCCTGCCTGGTGAGGCCTTCTGGTGCCTGAGGGCTGACTGACCTCCTGAGTGAGCCTGAATCAGTCCCTGATAAGGCTACTCCTAGATTACTGACCGTCAGATACCATATGAGATGGTAAATGTTTGTTCTTTGAAGTTGCTGAATTTGAGGGGGAGCGTTATCCATTGTATCCATATCTGAGCATGGGGTGGGGCACAGGCACATTTGAAAGTTCCTGTGAGGGCCGGGGATTTAGCTCAGTGGTTCTGGTGGCTGTCTTGCAAGCACAAGGACCCGGGTTTGATCCCCGGGTAACCATATACCATACTGGGCGAGGAGACTCACACCCAGCAGCAACCAGTACCACATACCACAGTGCTGGGCGTGATGGCTTACGCTTGTAATCCCAGCACTTGGGAGGCAGAGGCAGGAGGATTGCTATGATGTGAGTTGGAGGCTGAGCTCAGGGCCAGCCTGAACTACAAGGTGAGACCCTGTCTAAAAAAAACCAAAAAACCAAAAAAAAAAAAAAAAAAAAAAGAAAAAGAAAGTTTCTGTGTATCCAGGGTTGAGAACTGCTGTTCTAAAGCCTGAGGGTACTCATTTGTGAGAGTACGTGTGCCCTAGGTATGTGTGTCCTAGGGAAGGCATTGTGTCACACATGTGCCAGTACCCCTTGTGTATCTCTCCCAGAATGCATCAGTGTGTGCACCCAGGCAGGAGCAGCCTTGGAAGAGCCATAGGAGCTTTGGGGCCTGACTCACCCAGGCTGTCACCACTTCCTTTCTGTGGGCCTCAGTTTCCCCAGTTGTGAAGTAAGAACAAGCAGACCACTGCTTGGAGGCAGCATATGAGCCGGTCATGTGGTTCTGGAATTGGTGGTGCTTGGACTTCTGTTGTAAGGAGTCTTGGCATTGTGTGGTCTGGAGCCAGTTATTGAAACACCAGTTATTGAATGTGTGATCCCTCTGCAGGACCTGCCCTTGAGGAGGGTCTCCCTGGGGGAGGGAGGAAGTTTTAGTCATGGCCTGCTTTGGGTTTAGGATTTGAGGCCAATGGGGCTTTGGTCTCTACATGCCCGCTAGCTCTTTTGGGAGGATACAAGTTGGACTTCGTGCCTGGAGTGAAGATGTTGACTCCAAGGCAGGAAGCAGAATCATTGCCTACTTTTACTGGGCCATTCCCGGCTCTGTGTCTCTGGCTGCTTCTCTTGTTCATGCAAGGTCTCAGTTCACCATCTGTGGAGTAGAAGTGCAACTGGTCGACCATTTCTTGCAGGTGACATAGTATTCTTCCCACCACAGCAGACCCCAGACCCTCAGCACAGCCCAACCTTCCACCATACTTCCCCACTCCTGCGAATGCTTTGGAACCAACTTCCCCCTTGATGGCTCCACTGGGGCTGCATGGAGGATGAGGAGCAGGGCAAGGGTTGCCTCATGGCTGCCTTGGCCATCCCAGCAGGGAGCCATCATGCAGGACTGCGTGGAGGAGGAAGAGGTAGATACATGAAAATGGTTTGATTTAGGGTTTGTTGGTGGGTGGGATGAGCTGCCTGGAGGCATAAGAGGAAGACCAGAAGGAGGAAGAGGAAGAGGAGAGCAACATTTGGTGGGAGATGACCATATCCCTAGAAGCATTATTCTTAGTTGTTCCATCCTACTGTAAGCCTCTGACAATCAAGATGATTAGTCTCATTTTATAGAGGAGGAAACTGAGGCTCAGGGAGGTTAAAGAACCACCTTGTCCACTGTCACACGATTGAGGAATGTAGAAGCAGGGTGGGAGCCCAGGTCCAGTCATCAATAAGCCTGGGCTTTCCTTTGGGAACAGAGAGATGTCCAAGCCTCACCGCTGCTCAGTAATGGCAGCACTGAGTATCCCAGACTGGCCCCAAAGCTGAAGGATAGGTGGATCCTGAATGCCAGGACAGCAGAATACGGGGAGCCCAGGGTGTCTTGTTCCCCCCATATTTCTCCTGTAGAGTGCTCAGGAGCTCAGCTACCCTCACCCCCGACCTGCCTGAGTTTAGGGCGGGGGGCTGGTCCTCTGGGCAGGTTGACCTTACGGTCTGTGTTTGGATCATGCCGGTGGAACCTCATGGTCAAGTTCAGACTCACAATTGCACAGCTCACCCAGCATGGGTGAGCAGAGTAGCTTTTGACAAGCCTTTTAACTCCAGTCTCAGCTTCCTCATCAGTGAAATGGGATGAGGAGAACCTGTCATTGGTGGCATGGGCACTCAGTGGATAAACACTATAGTGTTTAACCAGGCTTGGCACGGACTCATTGGGGGGGTTGTAGTACTTCAGATTGTTCCACTAGCCAGGAGGAAGCAGCGGGTTCCAGAGCCTGAGTAGTGCTCAGTGCTCTGCTTTAGTGTTTTCTGTTTGTTTCTGGGGGAAAAAATTCACCAAGCCCTTCAAAGCCTCAGTTTGTTTAACTGCAGCATGGGGACCCAAGTCCCTGCCCTTCTCCGGGGATACGGAAGTGATCAGTGGCTAGAAGTAAGCTGTACACATCCTGAGCATGAGCAGACAGCCCTAGGCTCACCTTATTCATATGGGCTTCCTTGTGCCTTCCACAAAAATACTGTTTCCACTCCTGTATTAGATGGGAAAGAAAGCTGTCCTGAACCTCTCTGTGCCAGGCACTGTGCCCGCGCCACAGAAGTTAAAGTAGCCCTTATTGGGCACCATATCTGTGCTGAAGAACACGTGACCAACTGTGACCCGAGTGGGGCCCTAGCCACTCCCACTGCACAGACAGCACCACGAAGCCATGAGCCGAGGGTCTCCCAGGGAGAGGGCCATCCAGCTGCAGCATGGCCTCTTCTGAGCTTGTCCCCCCTGTCCCTTGACTTCCTGCTGGACCAGCAGGGTGCTCCTGGGAGCTCAGGGTGACCATCCTACCTACCCGATGCCCTTCCCCTGGTAGGTGACCAACTCCTCCCTCGACTCAGGTCCCCCCTACACTGGCCCTCTTTCTCCCAGGATGCAGATACCTTTTGGTCCGGTTCTCTGTTTCCCCACTTTCTCTGTGATCCTGTTTGCTGCATGAGTCTCTGATCTCACGGCTGCCCCCTGGGAGCCGAAGGGGAACCTGACGGCAGAAGTGAGGGAGCAGCTCTTGCCCTTGAAACCTCAGGGCTGTTAGCATAGCCCGGCGGTCGGGAGGTGTCAGAGCCCTTCTGGCCTGGAAGGCTGAAGTGTTTATTGTCTGCAGTGGGGGAAGCACACGTGGAAGGGAGCAGAGAAGAGGCGACGGATCGGAGACTTGCTGGAGAAGGTGAGACAGGAAGGCAGAGGCAGCCAGGAGGCCTGGCCCAAAGCTGCGGGTGTGGCCAGGTGGGGAGAGACAGAGGCCTCAGGTTTCTCATGGTACCACGCAAAGTGGGTGCACTTCCATGGGGCAAGGATTGGCTTTCTGCTGCCTTTGAGGGGAAGGCAGGGCTTCTCTAAGCCAGGCCCCTGCTGTTCTGGCACCTTCACTTCTCACACAGCCCCTCTGACCCCGACACCTCCCTGGCGGAAATCAAGTGTTCCAGAGCGTGGTTTCCAGGATAGTGGGCTGCTAGACTCCAGTCTTAGGAGAACCGGCCCTCTGCCTGTCATATGGGGAAATGGGGGTGCTGGGAGGAATTTCAGCTCTGATTCACAGAGACAAGCGTGGGCTTCTCTCCCGCAGCCTCACTGCAACGAATGGTGTTGCAGCCCCCACATGCCAAGGCCAATTCGTAATTTGCTAGGAGGAGGATCCAGGCCCCTTCTCCCGCCACGCCTGAAATGCCTGGGGACTAAGGCTCAGACCACAGGAGCAGGGAGGTCAGGCAGTGCTGAGGGTTCTAGTGCTTTGTTCCTACGACCGACTCGTCATCATCGATGGGATGGAAAGAATCTGCTAATATTTTGTTTTGTTTTGCAGTGCTAGGGATCAAAGGCGGACCTCATGTCAGGCCAACACTCTACCACTGAGCTCTAGTCCCAGCCCAAATGGACCAGCTTTAAGTCAGGCTCAGAAAGGTTAAACTGCTTGAGTTGTTCTGCTGGTGCTGGAGACAACTTAGAATTTAAATCCAGGTTTGGCCTCAGAACCTAAGGTCTTTCTATGCTCTTGTGTCAAGAAGGGAGAGTCAGGGCCAGGGATTTAGCTCAGTGGTTTCGGCACCCGTCTTGCAAGCACAAGGGCCCGGGTTCAATTCCCCGGTAACCACATACAATACTGGGCTTGGAGACTCACACCCAGCAGCAACCAGCACCACGTACCACCGTGCTGGGCGTGGTGGCTCACGCCTGTGATCCCAGCAGTAGGGAGGCAGAGGCAGGAGGATTGCTGTGATGTGAGTTGGAGGCTGAGCTCAGGGTCAGCCTGAACTACAAAGCGAGACCCTGTCTCAGAAAAAGAAGGGAGGGTCAGAGACAGGAGAGCCACTGCCTTTCCGCCTCTCCAAGGCTCTGGCCTTGAGACTGGATGCAGGCCCGGCACTGAGGGAACCGTTGGGGCACAGTAGGGTAGGCGGCATCCCTTGGCCTGGGATCTAAGGAACCTGAGTGGAACCTTGATCTGTCTTGTCTACTTTCAAGATGTTAACCTCAAGTGATATCTCTTTCTGAGCTCCCCTTAAGCAGATGGCAGTAGGTGTCTCTGGAGCGTTTGGGGAGTGCATGTCTGTAAAACAAATGAAGGTGTGAGAAGAAAGCACTTGGCTGGAGGAACAGGGCCCCCGAATCTCTGCCCTTCTCCTCCCTTCTAAATGAAACCGCCAGGCTTCCCCAGATGTCATCCAGAAGTCAAAATCCTGCTGCTAAGGGCTGGGTGGCCCCGAGTGGCTGCATGTCACGCCAGGGCATTCACACCCCCACGAAGTCACCTGAGATCTCTATCCCAGCTAGGTTAGTTACTGTTAATTAAACCAATTGTTGGACTTAATACCCATCCCATTAACATGTCTCCCAGCCCTATTAATCATGACTGGTGGAGGAAGGATGGGAGCTTCCGGTGGGGGTGGCAGGTCCTGAACACCGAGGCCAGCCGCTCCCAGAGAAGGAAGGGGCTTGAGACTCTCCAGCCCTCATTCTCTCTTGGGGGGCTTGGAAACCACCCCAGCCTCAGAATTCCTGGGTGCTTGCCATGTCTGCACCCCAAGGGCCCGGCTAAGTCCTTTAGGCAGGGGACCCTGAGGAACCCCTTTCTGCCCAGCTTCCCTGGAGACTCCGGGAAGAGGCTCGGGAGAGAGGGGAGGTGCCAGTAGTGGAGAGAGGGTGGGGCTGGGAGCGCCTCCTTGAGGTGGCACGGAGGCGGGGTGGGAGTGGAGATCACGCAGCATGGGGCTCGGCCCTGCTCCACCCCACACTCCTGTCCCTGTCTAGTTCCCTCTGGGGCTCTCTGGCCCCCCGTGGAGCCCCCAATGCGCTTCTTCTCCGCTCAGAACTCCCTGCTGGGTGGGTGGACTCGGAGGCTGCTGCTGGACATCACAGGGATGCGCAGATGCTCCCGGGCCTGCGGGGCCTCCTCCTCCTCTGCCCTCCCCGCTCGGCCTGCCCTTCCCCCCGAGTCAGGGGCCATGGGGGCAGAGGGAGCCGGGTGGGGCCTTCGGAAGATGCATAAATCATTATTGGCGAAGACCTCAGCCCTGAGCGGCGGGTGGAGGCTGCTGCTCACAGTTCAGGCCAGGGCATAAATCATAATTCCCCTACAATAGATCCTTTTGCAGCCGCCATCAGGAAAACTGTGTTGGTTTTATCGATTTTTTGACATGGGGGCCTAGGCAGCGGGCGGCTCCTGAATCATTATGAAATGAAACTGATTAGGAATTCATGGAATACTAAATAAACTTTACGAGCCCGTTGTAAGTTTTTTGATGCATGGGGAGCGGAAAATGAAAACTAATGATATAAAAATTACACAGCGTGCTGAGTATTATTATACCGCTATTGATTTGTTTCAAACTGTACATCAAAATCGAAGAGGGCTGGGGCGGCTCCTGCAGCCCCGCTGGGGACGTTCGGGCTCACCAGGGCGGAGGACTTTTTCCTCTTCTGTTTTTATTTATTTAGTTTCTTTCTCTTTCCTCTCACCTCCTACTCTGTGACCTCTCTTCTCCTCACCCTGTCTGTTCCAGGTCAGCCCCCGGGCAGCTTTGCCCAGTTGGGAATCTGGACTCAGGCACCATTTGACTTCCTTGGCCTCCTCTGGTATCTCTTTGGATCTGTATTTCCCAAGCGTGTTTCCTTTTTCCTTTTTGCCTCCCCTCTGCCTTTCATGGCAAGGATAGTGTGCTTCAGGGAAAAGAGTTGAAGATTTATTTCTTGTTTAGCACTTTGCTGTGTGATCTTTGGCGTGTTACTTGACCTCTCTGAACATTGTTTTAGATAACAAAGACTCCTCAGAGCAGACTCCCCAAAGGGTGGTTTGTCAAGAGCTTATGTGTCATCTTTAGACTTCATAAAATACTAAGTCCTGGGTCCTTTCCCAGATGGGCTGGCTCCAACTGTCCTGAGGGAAATCAAGAAATTCTGATTCCCCCTGTGATTTCTGTGACGGCGGATCTGCACAGCTTGGGTGAAGCGGCTCTTCCCACTGGGGGTCAGGGGTGACTTCAAAGCTGTGAACCAGCTGGCTTCTGCCATTTTCTCAGTGTAGTATTGAACAATCCCCAAGTCTCAGTGGCTTGGAGCCATCGAGGAGCCCAGCCGTTCTGGGTGACTGTGTCCCCTCCGCGTGCGTCTATCCCGGGTTCGGGCTGAACCCGCAGCCCCAGGCCGAGCCGTGCTGTTCGGGTGGGGAGCAGAGAGCAGGAACAGTGGTGGGGCGGACAGCAGCCCTAAGACGTGGCATCCGTCACTTCTGTTCCACTCGCGAGAGGGTGTCTGTCACATCAAGTCTAACCAGTGGGGTAGAGTGTAGATTCCTCCCACAGGGCTGGGCACAGGCTTGGGAGGCAGATGAGACCCTGTGGGTGTGGGTTGGCAAGGGAGACGATCGGTACTGCCATCCCCTGTCAGGCTGTCCCAGGATTTGGGGGCCCAGGGTCCCGTGTGGCTAATCAGGTAGGAATGGCAGTGCTTGGACACAAGGGGCACCCGCTTTGCCCTGTGGACTGGCAGCTTTCTTTTTGGCAAGTGTCTCTTTTACATGAGGACTTGCGTGAGTCAGCACTTTCACTGGTACCATTCTGCGTCCCCCTCATATCAGCCTGTCTCTTTCCTCCCCGGACACGCAGCGTGTCACTCCAGAACCGCTTTACTGCCATGCTCTGCCTATGCCAAGCGGCGTCCTCAGGAAGCCCAATCATCCTCGATGCCAGGGTGGGGGACCCCTGTGCTAATGGGACTGGGAGGTATCAGGGATATCAATGGCACATGCCTGGCTGTTGGGCAGCGTGGTACCTCTGGGGCGCACGCGCGCATGCGTGCACACACACACAGACACACACACACACACAGACACACACACACCCACTCTCTTCTACACTGAGACTACAAACATGTCCAGAACCAGACAAAACTGATCACAAGACAGTTCTGTGAGAGTAAAAATCTCAAGGCTTGAATTTGAACCTCAGTTCTGCCAGATTGGCTGTGTGGTCTTGGACTCAGCTTCTCCCGCTGTCAAGTAGGAGATCTCTTTCATGGGAATAGAGCGGGCGGAGGTCAGCCCACTGGTACGATTCCCACAGTGCTGATACCTATGTCCATTTCAGCTCTTGTCAGTATGGGGAAAGAAACCAATGGAAATCCAAGCTCAAACTGGTGTAGGCAAAAAGGAGAAATTACTGATTGCCAAGGAGTCTGAGTGAATCTTCAGTTGCAGTGTGATTTGGAAGTTCAAAGGATGTTATCAAAATCTGTCTTCGTTTCTCAGCACTTCTGCCTTCTGAAGCATGAGCTTTCCTCACAGGGACAAGACAGCTGCTGATAGCACCGGATGCACTATCTAGAGTTCAAGTATCTTCTCTCCAGGAGTAATAGTCCAACTCCCATGACTGAGGGTCTCTGGTTCCTTGTGCACCCATGAGCCTTCATGATAGCTGGGGCCAGAGGGAGGATCTGAGGTCTCAGGCCATCCCTGGCCAGGAATTGGGCTGTGCTCCGCAGAGCCACATGGATGACCATGCGAGATGGATGCAAGCACTAAAGGAAATCTGAATTTGAAGTACCATTTGAAAAAGGATAGGGCAGGCTGGACATAGCTCAATGGTGTCATGCCTGTGTGGCAAATGCAAGATCCATAGCTCGATTCTATATACTGAGGGGAAAAAAAACAAAACAAGAAAAGAAGTGAAAAGGGATAGATTTGAGGCCAGAACCCACCAGGGATGTCTGCTGACACCCCTGAGGTTAGGGGTGGTGGGTATGGTGAGGAGGAGGAGGAGCTCTTTGCTTTTAAGTCACTCCTGGACCTCTGCGAGGTGGCTGGGGTTAAGAGCAGCTCTGGAGGTGGGGGCTGGGGACAGCAGTATAGACTGAGGCCACCTCCTCCACTGCCTCCTCTTCCTTCTCTTATTTATTTATTTAGGTACCAACGATCAAACTCAGGGCTTTGCACTTGCAAAGCAGGCATGGCACCACAGAACTAAATCTCCAGCATTTCTTCTTTTTTTTAGGTTTTTTGAGACAGGGTCTCGCTTTGTGGTTCAGGCTGGCCCTGAGCTCAGCCTCCAACTCACATCACAGCAATCCTCCTGCCTCTGCCTCCGAGTGCTGGGATTACAGGCGTGAGCCACCACGCCCGGCACTGTGCTATGTGGTACTGGTTGCTGCTGGTCGTGAGTCTCAACACCCAGTATTTATGTGGTTTTTGGGGAATTGAACCCGGGCCCTTGCGCTTGCAAGACAGGTGCCAGAACCACTGAGCCAAATCTGCCCCGTTTCTTCTTTTTTGTACTAAGTGTTGAACCCAAGGCCTCTGCACTGAGCTACATCCCTGGCCCTTTTTGTTTGTTTGTTTTGAGACAAGACTCTTGATCAGTTGAATGGACAGCTATACCTCTCTTCACGATTACCACAGGTCCCCAGCTAGCTCTGCCTTCTCCCTAGGACCCTGGGCCAATTCCTGTTTTGAGTCAAGTCCTTGGTCACGGAGTGAGAGGCTGTCTCGGACACATCTGCCTCTTGGTCTTCAAGCCTGCCCTATCACACCTAATTGATTCTCCATTTTCAACTGACACATCTTCTATGGCTTCCCTGCTAGTGACCAAGGATGGCCCACGTCACACTGATGGGCACTGCAGCCCTGGCACTGCCTGTGGCCGGTCACACCATCCCTGAGTGGTATAGTGGGGGCCTCCATGACTCAGGGACTGCCACACAGCATGGCTGTACATGTAGGGCCTCAGGGCAGCCATACCCCTTGTGGCTTCTGCTCTAGTGCCCCACCCACACCGGAGCCACCTGGCACATGCCTCTAAAGCGTCCGGGCAGTGTGGACTGTTGTGAAGTTTTGCTGGGGAGACAAGGATAGTTGATATCACACACCACACTCCAAACTGATCGTGCTGTCCTGCCGTTGGGCTCCTTCCCCAATCCTTGGACCCCTCCCTCCCTGTCTCTCTCCTGGGATCGTCCTTCCCCTCCTTCCCAAGCTGCTGATCTCAATCTCACTAGGTCTTCTGTATCCCCCAGATGGCTAAACTAGGCCTGGTAGACCAGACCTCTGGGCCTGGGCTCCACCAGGCCCCGCTCCACCCACTCCTCTTGCATCTTTCCACTGTGGGAACCACTTAGTCTCCACCCTGGCCCCCATCGGCTCCCCAGGCTATCCTCCGTCTTAATGTCCGGGGCTGGGTGGGGAAGGGCTCCTCCTGGTTGCCTCCCTGTGCACATGGCCCCCTGCGGGGGGAGATGCTGGGGTGAGGTGGGTTACACCTGGCTGGCTCCCCTCATGGAATTTGGGGTGTGACACCCATGGAGCTTGGTTGCAGCACAGAGCAGGTCATCCATTCATTCCTGACTGTATCGACCACAGAATTGAGTGCTACAAGTAAGAAGGAGTTTAGCTGTTATTCTCCCACTGATCTGACTTAATGTCTGCTTGACTCCTGCTCCCCTCCCCCTCCTCGTCAGTCTGGCGTTTGCAAAGTGTTTCCCTGCAGGTCTGTTGAACACGTGGTTTGCTGGTGACTCCTTGCTCTGGCTTGTATGGTGTCCTCTGGGGAGACAGAAGCTCACTGGGGCTGTTTATTACCAGCCCAGGCCTTTGTGGTCTTTTCCTCCTGTGGCCTTCGAGTGTTCCTGAGTGTCCCCAGTGTGTGTTCATGAGTGAGGCTGCCCCCCCCAGTGGTCACCTGTGCCCTTCCATTGGGTGCCTCTCAATGTCCAGGGCCCCTTAGCTCTGCGGAAGGCGGACAACTGGGTCTGTCTCTGTCCGTGGTGCTGCCCTGGTAGCGGGCGTCCCCGGAGAGGGGGTCCTGGCTCGGGCGTACAGGATACCTGTTGCCCTTAGTTTGAAGTCCACAGAGAAGGATCCAGCTGGACTGTCCTCTCCACAGAAAGGCTGTGAAGCCAAGGCAGGATGGACCTGAGCAAGACAGAGAGACTAGATTCCTCCATGCCTGGATTCCCCCTTCTCCAGTGGGCCCAGAGCAGAGCTGGTGAGCAGAGGGCACTTAGAAGCTGGAGAGGAGACCTACACACAGACGGAGGCAGTGGCAGCAGGGTGGGAAATGGTGGGGTGACTGAGAGTGCTCAAGAGGAAGGTGAATCTTCACTGTCAAGGGAGATTGTGGACAGAAGGCGGGCACGTATTAAACACCGTCTGTGTGCCTGCCCTGGATATAGGGGCATGTATATATTCTCCTAAGGATTCTTAGTGCCTGGCATTGTGCTCACCTCTTGGTCATAAAACCTGGAGTAACAGGCAACATAGCTACCATTAACAGTCCCCTATTCTATTTGTTGTAAGAAATCTTTACAATAATCATTCAGAGCTGAGTGCAATAGTGCATACCTGTAATTCTGGCACTCAGGGAGGCTGAGGCAGGAAGATTGCAAGTTCAAGCTCTGCCTGGGCAACTTAGTGAGGCTCTGTCTCCAAAAACAAAAGGAGCTGGGGCTGTAACTCAGTGGGAGCACCCCATGTCCGAGCCCCAGGTCTGCTCCTCCAAATCATTCATGACAGGCAGCTTACAGACCAGTCAACAGGCTCAGTAGGGTTGCATGACTTGCCTCAGGTCCTATATTTTCTGAGTGTCACACCAGGATTAGAACTCAGGTCAGCCTGCCTTCCTGAGTCCCCGATTTTCCCCCTTTTGTGGCATGTCCCTACTCTGGAAGGGAAGTTAAGCCACATATGTCTTTGGAAGGTTCTCTTACTGGTGAGGTTCTGTCTTGTTAGCTGAGCTGCCACCTCCCTCCCAACCCCTGCAAAGAAAAGGAAAAAGAAAAGAGTCCTTTCCTCCTCCTCAGGTGGCTCGTGGTGGATTACTTAGCGTTTGACACGGCATGTCACTGTTCCCGGGTGGAATTAAACCAGGGCAGGAAAATATTAATTTGGAGTTGGGGATGGAGGCCGCTCCTTTCCAATTACTCTCCACCCCGTCAGGCTTATCCTGGCGCAAACAAGGAAGGAGGCTGGATTAATTGCTTTGGACTCTGCCCCACTCCAGTCCCAATTACGGGACCGGCTTGGCTCCCAGCATTATGAAGCCCACTGCTGTGCAGGAAATTGTGTGAAATTTTAACGGATTTGTGGACGCAATAATGGAGCCCAGGATCAGGGGCCAGCGTGCGCCAGGCGGCGGGCCCTCTGCGCCTGGGTGAGGTTAAGCTGTCTGGGGTTTCTTTGTGTGTGAAAGGATCATCTGGTCGACCAAAAAGCTCGCGGTCACCAAGACTAGCCTGACCTTGACCCTCAGAGGCCAGGTTGCCTCCTGTAGGACTAGGGAGCCCACTTCCTGGGGAATGATACCACAGTTATCTGGACTGCCATCCTGTGCTGAATGCTCACCCACAGTGTCTGAAAGCCTCATTCTGTGAGGTGCTACCTCCTCTCTCTTTTGGGGGGTTAGGGGTGATAGAAAGTGAACCAGGGCCTTCCCACTGAGCTATGTCCACAGTCCTTTTGAGACAGGGTCTCACTCTGTTGGCCCAGAAAGTGCTCAAAGTTGTAATCTCCCTGCCTCCACCTCCCAGAGTGCTGGAATTACAGGGACCTCACCCTTGTTTCATAAAGAAGGAAAAGGGGACTCAGAGAGGTTGAGTAATTTGCACATACTCAACAGCCAAATGGCAAAGCCAAGCCTTGACCTACGTCTCTCTCTGAGTTACACTATTACCTGCTGCATTCTTCTTCTATGCCTTGTGGGGGTTTTGCTGTATTCAGTGCTAGCAATCAAGCCCAGGGTCTCACACATGCTAGACAAGTGTTCCTCTACAGAGCTACTCGCCACCCATTGCCCCTTCTGAAGGTGACTCTAAAGGTGTTTCCTCACCACACTTGAGCTCCTAGGGCGTGGAGTCCTTTCCTATCCCCTCTCTATGTCTATGGCCACTCTCAGAACACCTGGAACGCTGCCCATGAGGGCCATGTTGGGTGGCACCGAACTTGCTGCGTCTAGACTTCAGGATTTATTAATGCAGTGTGTGTGTGTGTGTGTGTGTGTGTGTGTGTGTAGTGGCTGGCACAGCCCAGAGACTCCTTCGGTTCAATGAGAAGGAGCCCTGTGAGCCCATGTGGCACCCACAGGGGAGGTGAGGAGGGAAATGTGTCTACCTCCCTCCTGTGTAACAACAGGTGCTTCCTGTGAATAGTTTCTATTAATCCTTTGCATGGCCCCAAGGGAGAGATGGCATCAGCCACACCTGAGAGATCTGACAGCAAAGCTCAGAGGGTGAGTGGGTGCCTCTGGGGCTGCACAGCTGTTTAAGGATCCTGACCTGCCTGAGTCCAGGGCCCTGTGGAGAGAAAGGCCCAAGGTGTGGGTGTCCTAGGGCTTCCAGATCTGGGGAGTTTCATATCTTTTAAAAGCTGTGGTTTAAATATTAAACAGATTTCTACGCGTGTTATAGATCCTGCTAGTAAAATTGGAGATGCTTAGGAGAGAATGAGCAAGGGGGAGCCTGTGTGTCGACTCTCTTTTTTACCTCTGGGATGGCTCGCGAATTTCCCAGGAATCCTGGGGCCCCAAAGAACAGGATCAGAAGAACACTGAAGGAACCAATTTGTCCTAAGTCTCATGGCTCATACGCCTGGCCTGGAAGTCTCCAGCAGGGGAGTTACACGAGGAGTGCGGTGCCTGGGCTGTGGCCCAATACACGTTTCCAAGCCGTGGAAGCTTATATGACCATGTTTTCTGTTCTCTGAGCTGTAAGGCTAAAGGAAGTGTTGGGAGACTCTGGGAAGAGGCCTGTGGGCTGTGGGCTGTAAGGCAGAGGTGGCGAGGTCAGCAGGGGGCCCTGCCCTACCTGTGTGCAGTTTCCTCTCCGCCATTGTCCCTGTCCCTCCTCTGAGGATTTGGCCTCACAGATGGGCTTCATCCCCATGACGAGCAGTGTCCCACTTGTTACCTTCCATTTTGTCCCTAGTGCTCGCCAGAGATGAAGAGGACCAAGGTGTGACTATCCTTGTTCCTGCTCTTGGGGTGTACCTTGGCCCCTTCTGGTCTCTGACTCTTCTCAGTCACTATGAAAAGAATAAGAAGACGCCAGAACTCAAGCTATCCATTTACTTTTTTTTTTTTTTTTAGGTTTTTTGAGACAGGGTCTTGCTTTGTGGTTCAGGCTGGCCCTGAGCTCAGACTCAAACGCACATCACAGCAATCCTCCTGCCTCTGCCTCCCAAGTGCTGGGATTACAGGCATGAGCCACCACACCCGGCACTGTGGTATGTGCTACTGGTTGCTGCTGGGCGTGAGTCTCCACACCCAGTACGGTATGTGGTTACCGGGGATCCCAGGTCCTTGCGCTTGCAAGATAGGTGCCGGAACCACTGAGCTAACTGCCCGGCCCTCCGTTTACTTTTGAGAGAGAAAACAGACTGAAGAAAGCGGCTGTCTCTGCAAGCCTGAGCTCTGGGCTTCCCAGCAGCCAAGGAAAAAGACAAACACCACGGCTCATAGTTCAGATGGCTTAAGAAGAAAGATGCAGATTTTCCTTCCTGGGCTTATTCTCTGGACATATTTTTCTGGTGACTCTTTAGCCAAGAGATCCCAGAGTGACCTAAGGGTCTTAGTTTCATAGAGCAGCCCACACAGGGACATCCACATATTGATGCCAATCATTTGGGTGAAGGTGTGGAGGAGGGGCAAGAAAGCTTCTAGGGAGGTAATGGGAGAGAGGTTGGATTTGTACTCAGGCCGCACTTCACCATCTGGAAGAAAATTGCACTGAGGGGATGGCCTGTGAGAAAAGATAGTCTGTCCCCTCCAGGGCTCAGTACTGACGTGGTTATTTCTGGGTCTGGTTTGGGGTTTCCACGGAGGCCTAGGATGGCTGCAGAGGGGTTGGCGAATGGGAATAGAGATACCGAGAGTGGTGACTGACTTGAGAAGGGGACAGTGCTCTAGGGGTGTGGGGCTCGGGGAGGTGAGTGCTATGTAGCTCACAAATGTATCTCCAGTGCTGCACAGAAAGAGATTCAGACTTTCCACAGGGTCCAAAGAGAAAGACCCTGGTGGCGGCGGAAGAAGGCAGACAAGGCTTGTGGTGATCGTCATGAGCCGTCCAGTTCTTGCCCACCCCTTGGAACAAAAGGACAAGTAATTATGTGCAGGAGGACGCCCCCTTAATGGCCATCATTTAGTTTAATTTTGGAAACAGGCCCTCCGTACACCCCGCCAGCCAGTAGCACCACCATTGGCAGCTGCATTGATGAATGGCCCCCTCCTAGTGGTCTCAAGTTGGAGCACACTTCAGAGCACACTCAGAAAGCTCCTTGCAGGTGTGTCGCCAAGGCCTCAGCCCCGCTGCTAACAAGTTCCCAGATGGTGTTCCTGCCGTGGGTCTAAAGAGCACACTTTGGACATCACTATTGCAAGGTGCACGTAACCCCATCCCAGCTCATGGGAACGCTACCTTTCACACCCCAAGGGCCATCTCAGTTAAGGGGGGTGGTCTTATGCATCTATAGCCCTTCCCTACATCCACATCACCCAGTCCTTCACGTGATGGCTCCAGTGCATGCATTTTCTCAGCATCCCAATGGCCCTTGAGCATTTCTAGTCTAGAGAGGGAGGGGAGAGGGGCTGATTCCTTGACCTCTCAACCCATATGCAACTCCTCATGCAGGATTCTGGGTACCCACTTGCTGTGTTTTCAGCTCTAAGCCCATCAGGGCACAAGGGAAGCTGGACCTCCTTTTTGTAGGCCCAGTTCCTACCCCACCTGTGTGTGAGAGAGGTCCCAGGGAGCGCTTGGGCAGTGGCAGAGGCGGCAGCAGCAGCGTTGGCAGCAGGAGGGGACCTACAATTACAGGCCTAATTGTGTGGCCACAGGCAGGCCCCGTCCCCCACCGATCCGGACCTGACTCTGAAGGTTTTGCCAGGGCCACCATCCATGCAGCCTGTTTGCACCTGTGTCAAGGCGAGCTCAGGAAACCTAATTAGCTGGTTTGGTGTTTTATAATTAGGTCTTTTAAAAGAATTCGTAGGTGGTGATAATAAGCCCATTTAGAAATCTATTCAGCTTTGGGGGAAGTTGAACAGAAACTGTTATTCTGTGCACACTCGCTCCCCTTTTCCTACCTTCTACTCTTCCCCCCATTTCTCCTTCCTGGCCCCACTTGTGTTTGTGTCCTCAGAGTGTCTCTGACCCTCTGCACCAAGCACTGACCTGTTTGCTGCTCACCACCCACCAGGAAAGGCTGCATTTCCATGAATTCGCGCCGCTCTCCCTTCAGCCCTCAGAGGCGAGGGTCATCCTGATACCCATTTCACAGGTGAGCAAATGAGTGGGCCAAGAAGCTGAATCCTCCACCGGAGACTTGGTGCATTATGTCACTGAGCTGGAAAGTGAACCTGGACAGTCTGGCCCTTTGGCCTCCCTGAGCTTTACTCAGCTCAGCCTGCTTCACCCGAGTGCCCAGCGCCCAGCCCAGCCCCCTCCAGTCTCCAGCCTGCTGGCTGAGCTGGAGCGCTGTGCATCCAATTCCTGTCTCCTTCAAGCATCAAGCATTGGTGCCAGGGCTTTGGAGCTAATGCAGATCGGAATGGACGAGGGCTTCTAATTCATCTTGCTTCTCCAGCAATTCTTCCTACCTGGATTTCTGCCAAGGTAGAATGGTACGAACAGTCAAATCCTTTCCTCTCCTTCCTGCTATTCTTCCCTATTTGAGGGGCTGGGGAGCCAGCTAACCAGTCACTTTCCAGTCGAGGAGTCTGAGGGGCCCCTTAATGCTTCCTTATGTGCCTTGGACATCCAGACATCTCACCTCATGAGCTTCCTCCAAGGGTCCTCACAGCGTGACCTCATCTGGAAGAGCTTATTCACTGGTTCTTTCTCTTGTTTATGACCGATCTCCCCCCATGGAATGCAAATGCTATAGAGAGGAGAGTCTCGTGTGCATCCGAGTCCCTGAAGCTTCCACTTGCACAGAGCAAGATTCAGCTAATATTGTTAAAGAAGATAATGTGTTGGACTTGACCTTCAGTTTCCTCATCCATAAAATGGACATGAATGTGCCTCTTCTACGGGGTGGCGAGGGGCCACAAATGTGGTGCCCTCAACTCCTTCCCTTTTTTTCTAAGTGGGCAGTGCCTGGCATGTTGCTACTTTTAAAACCCCTGAATGAATCCTCTTCTTAGTGCAAAGAGTTTATTCTGTAAAGAAAAGGAGGCCTCCTGAACGTATGTATTTTGGGGATTGGAGTGGGCTTTCTTACAGTGGGCCGAGTGAATGTGCGTAACTATCAAATGTGTATATTTGCACCTCGTTACAGCAGTTCACGATCACGCAGATTCTGAGAAGGAAGTTTGAACTGGGCCTCCTGGAAGCATCACAAAGACTGCAGAGATATAAATGTCAGACACATTGCAGAAAGCACCTGCCATGATGAGAGGTGGGCATGGATCCGAAGTCCTTTACTGACCAGGAGTGTGACCCATGGGAAAGTTACCGAGTGGCTCCAAGTCTTTCTCTCCTGTAAAGTGGGGGATGGTAGTTGTGGATATGTATAAACATGCTCACACGACATCCCTACTGAGTGAAACATGGCATTAATCATTCATTCAATAAAAGCCCATCAAAGGCCTAGCACATGGGAAGCACTGTTCTAAGCTGCAGCAAGTCAGCAGAGGGGCATCTGGTGCCCCTGGGACACTCATTCTCATGGGAGAGAATCTATGTGAATCAAAAGCAGTGCTCACTGACCGCCGGCCCGGGGGTGACTGCGCGCAGAGTGGCTGCGCGGCGACGTGGCTTTGCTCTCTGCCTCTGCTGCCTCTTTAATGGCAAAGGCTGCACATGCGGCCAGACTTATCTCCATGAAGCAGATCTGCAGCTGAACCTGCTTCTCTCTTCCACCGTGCTGGGTTTCTCAGTGTAAGTGTCTTATAGGAACAGATGGATATGGAGGAGGAGGTCTGCATTTGAAGCTCGGCATTTGGCGGACAAAGCTCAGCCTCATCCTTTCTCAGACAGTGTTCCCCTCTCTTGGAGGCATGCTCTGCCTCCCAGAGGCCGCTTTTGCTTTTCCTCATCCCTCCCCTTGGCCTGCTTCCTTCCTGTGCCTCCAAACTTTCCAAGGTCCCCTTCACAAGCCCGTTAGCAGGAAAACGGCCCTCCTAACTCCCCATTTTCCTCCTCTCATGGGGCGGTCCCCCTTCCTCTGCTTGTCTCTTGGCCTGTTTCTGTCCCCTGCTAGGCCAGGGACTCCTTCACATATGTCTACATCCTGTTCCCTTCCTCTCCGTGTCTTCTGTGTCACATTGCTTCACTGGAGATGAGATTCTTAACAGATATTTCCCAGGCAATTAAACAGACGTGTAGCTCAGAGAATGTATTTGGAATGGTCAAGTATGACTGTTCCTGGGTGGGAGATAAAGGGAGGGACCTTGGCTGGAGCTCAGTGGCCTTTTGTGCCCTGGCTGCTCAGGCTGTGGGCAGAAGCCCCTGGGTGTATGCAGAAAGAGCCTCTTTGTGCATCTCATATGCCTTCATGGGGCCTGGTGGTTGTCTTGGGTATGTGATGGGGGGTATGGTGGCAGCCTAGTGCCCAGTGATGGATGAGGGGGGTGGAGGTGACTTTCCCAGGGGAAGATTAGCGCCTGGCAGCTATGATTTGTCTCATGCCCTCCTGTCCTTTTTCTAGGCCCCACTACAGAGTCATTCATTACAGAGACTGCTGTCACAGGCTGGGGGCAGGGGCTGGGCAATGCATGTGTGTGGATAGGGGACCCGGTGGCAGGTGAAACCCTCCCCCAGGAGAAACTCTCATGCCAGAGACCAGAGCCCAGTCTGTGGCCAGGCCCTCTGAGGACTGAGTTACAATTCACCTTCCACCACCTATTGCAGCCGCAGGGGGAACCCGCGGGCAGGTGGGGGGGGGTTCTTGTCCATTCACTCACTCACTTAATTGGTAAGTAATGATACTAAGTGCCCACCAGATTGGTTCTGGCTCCATCGTCCCTCTTTTGTGGAGGAAGATGGACATGTGCACAGACAGTGTGAGGACAGAACAAGAGCACGCGACACAAGAGCCCTCCAGCCAGGGCTGCCTCAGGGCAAGTGCAAAGTCCCAGGGGAGAGTGGAAAGTTCCCTGGGTCTGGAGACTGGAACGTAGGCCTGAGTCTCTGCTCTGTTACTTACCAGCACCATGGCCTTGGGCGACTCACTTAGCCTCAGTGACCACATTTATGAAAGGAGACAAGGCTGATGCATCCTCATCTGTAGGGCTGCGTTAAAAGTCAGAAGGCTGTGGATGCACATCCAATGTGGAAGGTAGAGGGACCTCTGCTACCTCCAGTCTACTCCTGGGATTGAGGCAGTGGAGCCAAATACAAAAAAATGATGCATGCCCTGTGCGGTGTTCTACAATTTGCTGTATATTTTCACACTCTCTGTATTTCTTGATCCTTGAAACTTTTCAAGCCGGGTCGAGGCAGGTGTTATTGAATCCTATGTTGCAGGGTGGAAGAAGTTCAAAGAAAGTAGAAGTCTTGGCCAAAGTCCCTCAGTGAGTGGAGGAGGAGGACTGGAATTTGACCCTTTCCGATACCCAGATTGTCTGCTGTTTTCTTGTTTCCACACACCAGAGTTCATTTGTCTCGTTTGGGTCCTGGTGTCATTGGTGACCAATGGGCACAGGACATTCCTCATTTCCCATCCTTTCCTTGTGCCAACTTATGGATAACTTTGGGACAGTGGTGTTAGGTCATGGGAGATGAAGAGAGATATGTAGGCTTGGAAGTGTACAGGGAGAGAGAAGGGAAAGCTGAGATTTCCCAAGAGACTCGCCCACCTCTGCAAGCCAATGTCTAAATCACTAGTAAGAAGAGAAGAGGACAACAGAGTGGGAGGAAGGAGAAGAAAAGGAAGATGGGAGGAAGAGAAATAGAAATAGAAGATGGGATGGAGAATATGGAGAAGGAATAAAGGGGAAATATAATAATAATAATGATAATAGTAATAAAACTATAAGAATGAGACAGGACAGCATCCAGGAGAGGGAAGGAAGAATGGAGAGAAAAAGAGGGGGGAGGTAAGAGAGCTGTGGCAGGTGCTGGGGGAGGGCCAGAGGTGGGAGATTGCGGGCAGAGTCGCAGCAGGCAGTGGAGGAGAGGAAGAAGTCATAAACACTGCAAGGGCAAAGGTCAAATATAGACTGATGGCTGCATTGTTTCCCAGCCTGTGCGAGGACCCTGTTGGGGGTTGCCGAGATGCTTAACCCTTCCCTGCCCAGCCTTTGGGTGGTGAAATGAGTGTAGGGGGGCGGATGAAGAGAAGCACCTGTGTGTGGGGAGAGAAAAGGGTGAGATGTTGGAGATAGGGTTATCCAGAGGACCCACAAGTTGGGACTGGATTTGGCAGAAGAGGCTGAAGTCCCCTCCACTTTAATCCATGGGAGATAAATAAGCTGAATAAGATGAAAACAGGCCACCTCTGTTTTTCTCTCAATGGTTGTCTTTTTGTATGCTTGTGTGGGAAGAGTTCCTAGGAAAGAGATATAGTTCTTGAGTAACACTTATCAACAGCAGCAATGATACACAGGACTAACAATATAAAACAAATATTTATTAAATAATAAAAATAAAGCCAACACTAATGTTCATTATCAGTGCATTAACACATATTAAATGCACAATGTTTGTAGCTTGAAAGTAGAGACTATCATTAAAACTCAACAATCTTGTGTGATTGGTATTATAAATACTGTTTTACTAATGGAGAAGGCAATGCTCAGACTTGTCCATACTGTCCAAATTGTGTGCTGGCGAGTAGCTTTCTGAATCTTTCTTCAAGCAGTGTCATAGCCACCTTCAAAGAAAAAAGTAAGGACTGTCAGGAAATGTTTGCTTATGAAATGACTCTTGCCATTTGAGAAAGCCAAATGCAATCGGTTAGACAGGGGAAAGGCATGAGAGCCGTCTGTGGGATGGGTCTTCAGCACCGAGGACAGCTCTGAGCCCTGGTCTTCACGCTTCTACCTTATGTACCAGGTGGGCTCCCCTTAACTGGTCTTGGGGGGTATCCCTACACTGCTTTGGCCCTCCCTAGAAGGATGGGGCACCGATACTTACTCCTCCTGAGCTGTAACTCCACCTCCCCATGATGTATAGACTGACAAAGGACTTAATGCTGTGAATACATAAAGCGTTGGAGGCCTGGGCGGTGGAGGGTGACAGCTGCCCTTTAATGCTTGGCTTTTTAAAGATCGTGGTAGAGTTCAGAAAGTATAGTCATGAGGTTTAATGATTTAATGGGGACGACTGGGGAGCAAAAATAGTTACTGCGCCCTGGGGAAAAGTGACTCCTCATACATATTACTTTAGCCTAATGGCCTATAACGCCCTCCCCCCGGGCCCGCGGGGGAGTCACGCTACATAGCCGCTGTAATACCGAATGGCCTGATTAAATGCATATTAAACAATACTAAATTGGAGGAAAAAAAGGCGGTGGTGGTGCTAAAAGTATTTATCTAGTTCTGTGGGGGAAAGATGGGACACTGGATGGAAGAAGTTCCCCTCTCTAGCCTGTTCCCCAGTGAGACTCTCAGGGACATGAGAGGTCCAGTTCTTTGGGAAGAAGTTGTTGGGAAAGACATCTCCAAAAAATAGGGGAGGATGCTGGGCATGAAGTGTCCAGAATGCTGCAGGTGAGAAGTGTTGACCAGACCCGGGGTCCTAAGAGGGCCATTGAATTTCTAGTTTGGAGATTTCTCACAGATACGTAGTTTGATTCTATTTTTTTTTTCATGAAATCATGATTTTCTGTGTATTCTGGGGCTCCACTATGACTCTTGGTCCTATTAGAATGAGCTGCTAACCTGTAAACCACTCTCTCCATTTGCAACCTGGCCCTGGTCACCAGTTTGCAAGATCTCTGATTAGACTACCATGAGCATGCCCCTGGGCTTTAGAGACCATGAGTGCATGTTAGCATCACCTGGGAAGATTTGAAACTGTCAGTATCTGGATTATGCTCCCAAGAGACTCCAGTTCAATTGACTTGGAGTGCAGCCCAAATGTTTTGTTTTGTGTATGTGTGTATTTTAAAATTCCAACAAGAATTCCAAGCTGAAGATCACTTCAGTAGGGTGTCAGCTCTGTGAAATACTGTAGTTTGGAGAGCACCTGGCCTAAGACCTTCATTTCACAGATTAGGAGTGGAGGTTCAGAGACACCCTAACTTCTCCAGGATCCACAGGGGAAGACCCAGCTCCCAATGTAGTGCTCTTCTGATCCCACCCTTTCATCCATATGTCAGCATGAAAAGGCCAGTGTAAGAACCCATGACAATGAAAAGTTGGCATCTTGGCTCTGTAGCTCTCTGCCCCAAATGAGCCAAGGCCAGAAACAGAACAGGCCAACCTCAGACAGGATCTTCTTGACTGGACCTAAGGAAAAGAGATTCTTGGTTTATCACTCAGTCCTATCTGATGCCAACACCTCTGGTTTCTTGGTACCAAGAATCACTCAGACATGTCTATGGCCCCATGTTCCATAGTCCTAGATAACCTAGGACCTTATCCAGTCTAGCTTTAAAGAGCATGAACTCTGAAGATGTGCTGTTTGGATGTCAGTTGTACACCTGCCATTTACTAACTTTTGCAAGTTAATTAACTCCTGTGGGCTTCAGTTTTCTCATTTTTAGAAAGACAACAAGAACTAAACCTGCCTCCCAAGGTTGATATAAAGATTAAGTGAGTTAATATATGTAAAAGTACTTAGGACAATCTCTGCATACAAGAACTGCTCTGTAGCTGTTGTTGATTTAACATTCTAAATGTGCTCCCACTGTAGACCACAATGCATTAAGTTGCTTATGTATGTATATGTTGCTCTTCAACTCCAAGTTCCTTAAGGATGAATTTTTGGTTCCTTGAGGTCCTGAGTGGCTTTAGATCCTAGACCAGAGTTTGGTAAGTTTAGACATTGTCTTCTGTAAAATAGAGGAGAAGAGAGCCTTCCAAAGCTTGGAGAAGGACACAGTGAGGGAAGATAAGAACACACTGTGTAGAAACAGCCCCAAGCAGGGTGCCAAGATGGAGATCCTGCCTCTGCTCTTGGGGTGTTGGGAATATCTGAGGGTGCCTAATTAGGCTACTAATGGGTGATGGACTCTAACCCCACTGGCCATAGTTATTAAATGGAAAGAAATTCTACTTCTGGACCCTTTGTGGGAACAGTGAAGGCCCAAGGGAGGACAGTCTCCTCTTACAAATCCCACCGTGGCTTTGTTCAGGCACAGTGTGAACTCCAGCAAGGCTTCTGGTTGGTGTAACCACTGCCTGGGATCCAGGGGTGCAGGAGCAAAAACTGTGCAAGGCATGACTGCCCCCCACACTGTTCATCCCTGCACCTGGCACATACCTGTCCAGGTCTGCTGTGGAGAATAAGACAAGAGTATACACTTCAGGGAAGACACCATTTTCTAAGAATGGCTTTCAGACTTTCTGATGTCTGGCACACAGGGCTGTCTGAAGGTGGCCTTCCCAACCTCATCTCCAATTACCACCTTCCCCAAATCCATTATTCTGTACACCAGTCTTCCCGGCTCCCATTCATGCCTCTTCTTTAGACACTGCCCTCTTGCTCCATTTCATCTTGATCCTTTCATCCCAATTGTCATTCATTATTCCATGTCCAAATTCTGCCCATCCTTCAAAACTCAGGTGAAAGCCATCACTTCTAGCAAATGTCCTCTGATTCACCCAGCAGGACACTTTCCTCTTTGGCTTGAGAACTCCACAATCTCTTGTATTTCCCTAATCACCGACTGCATCATGCCATGGCTACCTGGTCTGCTCCTGGCTTCACCAGTGGACTCTAAGCTTCGGGAGCGTATGTGTCCTCGTTAGTCTCTGTGTCCTATGCTTTAGAATCTAAAATCAGATTTGTCCCAGAATTGGTATACTGTGTTGGACAGAAAGATGGGGAGGGTAAGTGGATTAATGTTCTCATCTGCCCTGCAGACCCAACCTCACATTAAGAAGATAAGGGTTAGCCTTTCCTAGACATAATCAAAAAGACTTCAAAAGAAAACACCCCACTGGTTGCACCCATGGAAGAAAGCCCTCAGCTCCACCCCTTGGAGACCAACCCTTGGTGAGGAAGGAGAACTATGATTGATTCCTCCTTTGTGTCCTACCAGATACCCCTCCACATCCTCACAGTGTCACACACACAACCCTCACCGCCTGCTCATCTACCTTCCTCCTCCCTCTATTGCATTTAAAATAAATGTCCATTTAAAAAAATCCTCCTCTCCCTGTCACTACACAGGCGAGACCCTCCCACCCCCAGGTCCCTGACGCTCTTAGATTTTCCTGCTGCCACGTTCCACCCTGAGCCATGTCTTCTAGTATTTTGCTTTCAAATTGTGTCTCCTGCCATTTGTGCCACATTTAAAATGCTAACAGTACAGAATGTCATTTACAGAACCGGGGCGTTTGCTCCGGAAAATTAATTTGACTTATTCCTTCTGCCTGTTCCTATCTCCAGGCCAATATTATGCTACTCATTCTACAAGAGTAATACTTAATGAATAGGACTATTAATAATGTCAAGGTCCGCGGGGGCCTGGCGGCTAACGGATAGGCGTAGACGGAAGGAACCCATCACCTGACTCCTGGTTTAATGTCCCATGAAAATATCAGGCACTGCAGTGTAATTATGGAGCAGGGAGAGGCGAGTGGATGACGACCCAGAGTTTCTTAAATATTTTTCAAATTAGTTGATGCTTTTCCTTTTGGGGGAGGACGATGCTCCCCCCACCCCCCGATTTTTAGTTGTGGCTGGAAAGAAGAGGTGGACCTGTTTTATTACAGAGAAAGAGAGAGAATTCTGTAATGCATACGTACACTGAGATATTGTACTGGGAATGAGGAGAAGAGGAGGGCTTAGGTTTTCATTTAACTGAAACAAAACAAAAAGGAAAACTGAAATAGACAAAATTAACTTCCCCGAGACCCCCCCTTTCTTTCATTCTCCTCCTCCTCTCACACAGCCGGCAGAATCACAAAACTCGGTGTTTCTGAGGGGGTGGGCGCGCCTTGGCCACCGCACGCCCCGCCCTCATCCTGTCCATGGTGCTGAATCCCGGGGCGGGAGAGGGCCCTTAGCATACAGCTTTTTACCTTGATTTCATCCACGCCCTGAGACTCTGGCCCTGGGTTGGCCCACATGGCTGATTTTATAGGGATGGGTCAGCAGGATCGGGGCAGGAGGGGGAGGGACGGCCAGAAGAGGGGCGCCAAGGCCAAGACCGGAGATGAGGGCGTTGAGGCAGATGTCCTTCGTGTCAGTCTCATCTCGAGTGCAGAAAAGGGATAAGAATATCTGCCTTCCAGGAGGGTGGTGAGGCCATGAGATAATGGGCGTGAAGGGCCTGGGGCCATGGCTACCACCCAGACAGGCTGATAATGTTGGTCCCTTTTGTCCAGTTCACAGATGGTGCAGTCAGACTCAGCCACAGCAGAACTGAGCATCTCTCCCTGTTGTGGGATTAAACAAAGGATGCATGTTTCTCACCTGGGGTGCCTGATGTGTGGGGTCTTCCACCAATAAGGGTCCTAAGAAGACTCGTCTGATGGGACAGACCAGAGCCTGCCCTCAGGGAGCCCCACACTGCCGGGGAGAGGGATCCCTTACCCTCAGGGAGTGCTGTAAGCCCAGGTGCTGTGATCTTTGTGATTGTGTGAGGAAGTGGGGTAAGGGTTAGACCTGGGCCCTTGCACATGGGGTGGGGGGAGTGCTTTACCACTGAGCTGTACTCATTTCTTTTTAATGTTTTTGGAGACAGGGTCTCACTAAGTTGCTCAAGTTGGTCTCTAACTCGCCATCTTCTCACCTCTGCCTCCTCATATCTGGAGCTGTAGGTGCGTGCCACCACACTGGCTTCCCTGGTCTTACTGAGGAGACGCAATGCCCACTGTGGGGCAGTTTCTGCCTGGACAGAAATGGCAAAGCGAGCTAAAGCAGGAAAAGCGCAGAAACCGTACAGGAGGAGAGGCACAAACCATTCATCTTATAGAGAAGAAACTAACCCAAGTCCATCAAAGTGACGGATAACCCGGGAGGTGGGCATGCCACCACACCAGGCCAAGCCGTGCCGCGTAAAGCCGAGCCCGCCCTCCACTGGGTCCGTCGCGTGGAACGCTCTATTTCAGCACCACGGCCAGCGTCCACGACGCTAGCTGTGCCCGGCGAGGCGGTGTCCCAGGGTTCTCAGTGACCCTGGCCTTGAGCGGGCGCGGAGGCGGCCCGGACTGATGCGAGGCGGTGGGCGCCTGCTTCGCGAGTCTCTCCGCGAGTATCTGTCTCCCCCAAGCGTCCACAGCTTCTCACAGAGGCGTTGGGACAGTGTGACTGCGAGGTGAACACCAGCCCTTCCCTTATTTTTCCCTCACTCCAAAGTCAGAAGGGGGACTTGCTCTCCTCTCAGGGTGAGGTTAGCTGAGAAATCACTGTGTCTCTGGAGAGGTGTGTGTGTAAGTGTGAGTGTGTGTGTGTGTGTGTGTGTGTGTGTGGCGTGCACATGTGCAGTTGTTGCAGGAAAGGGATCCTGTCATGCCTGCCTTGAGCACAGCAGGCTGACCAGCAGGGAAGGCTCAGCGCCCTGGTTGCCTGCTCACCCATGGGTGGCTCAGGGCCAGCTTAGTATCCAGTCTCCTCGAGGATGGTGAACTGCCTGGGCATCCGTGTGCAGGACACCGGTGTCTGAGGGGACCCTGCGGAGCCCCTTCCATGCCAGCTCCAGGTGAGGGGCTCAGGGGCTCAGCACTCTCTGCCCACCTTTCTGTCTTCCTCGCCCCACATCTGGTTTGGAACACTGAGCATTTTCTAGAAAAGGTGCACTCACAGCCCCCAGTCCTTTCTACCCAAGCCCTAAGAGATCCGGGTGCTCTGCTCAGATCCCCATCATTTTGCTTCTCCCTTCAGCCTCTCGGAAGAAAGGGGAAGTAGTGAAGGGCCTGGATGTGGAGATGCCCTGCTCCAACCCACCTCATCCTCGTAAAGGGCAAATAGAGAATCAGCAAAAAGAAAAAAAAAAAGGCCAAATAAAAAGTAAAATCAGCCAATTAATAATCATTCTAACGGACTCATCAGAATTTACAGCTGCCAAGAAACTGATGGAAGAGGGGGTCAGACAGGACAAGCGCGGGCGGCCTCCTGCGCCTCACCCTCAGGTGAGACTGACGGCGCCTCCTGCCAAGTTCTCGTTTTCTGGCTCGCCTTTTTTTTTCCCTTTTATGGGGCATCCTGAGTGTAAAAAATATGACTTGCCTTTATGGTGCTCCAACAGGAATGAAGCTATAAAATTATGAACAGTTTTTATGACGGCTATTCGGGGGATGCTTTTATATTGATGGTATACAGCCTGAATCTGTCTTTTTTGCATCCCACCCCCCTTCCCTGGGTGGGGAGGGGAAGTCTGTGTAACTATTTTTCATGCATTTAATATATTAATTATCCGGTAAATGCTCCCCAGGCTGTGCTCGGGACATTGGAGAGTGACAGGCTCTCAGCGAGCCTCTGAAGGCAGCGCATCAGCCTGCAGTGTATTATGTCGGCGAGGTCAGGGTGGGGTTAATGTAACTTTTTATTTGCTGATTTTTCATAGGCGAGAGCAAAGCTGGGATGGAGGGAGGGAGGGGCAGAGAGGCAGGGAGGGAGGTGGGGGGAGGAGAAGGTGCAGAAGAGCAGAGATAATGGTGAGGCAGAGCTCTCCACCCCCAGTTCACCTCTGTCAATGCCAGGAGGTTTGATTAGGTAGGAAAGGAGCAGTAGCCTTTCTCTGGCTCCACGCCCAACACCACACACGCTGGTGAGGTTCCTGGGCCTGAGGCTCTTCCTGGCTATATTTGTATCCGTGAACGTGGGCACAGTTTCACCATCTGACTCCGTCTCACTGTCTGAAATGAAAACCCAGCATTGCACACCAAAGGAAAAGCTCTCAAGACTCCTCAGGGAGAAGGATCTGGTCAGTTTCCCTTTGCACTTATTCAGACAGGCATCTGCACGTGGCCGAGGATGTGTACCCATGGGGGTGGGCTCCGGCACTGAATTCGACACTGTCCTTCCGGCTCCCACGCCCCAGATTGTCAGGCAGTCCCCTGCGTGGTTAAAAGCAGGAGCTTCTGCCAATAAACCAGGAGAGTGAGGAGTGGGTCCCCAGTCTCAGTTGCTCTCCTCTGTCAGTGATCAGTGATAGTAGCTGCCCTCATCCTTCAGCTGAGTCCCTATCCCTGCTGGGAGACAGCAGGTCTGTCAGGTACTCCCACCCTTCCGAAACGCACCCCAGGCACCCAGTGCTGAGAACACCCGGCCTATGTGCTTTGAGTCTCCAGAGAGGGAGCTGGCTGCTCAAGTCAGACTGGGAGGCCTTGGTTCCTGGTCTCCAGTCCCTGCCCCGCCACCTGCCGGCCCCAAGAGGGCAGCACAGTTGGGCCTTCTCCGCAACAGCTGAATCTGCAGCTGCTGTCTTAGGAGGTCTTTTTGCTTTTGTGTGTTTGGCTATTTTCTTTTTTTCTGTGAACATTTTTAATCATTCAGAAAGGTAGGGATGTTATTATTATTGCTTTTTGATGAGTGTGGATGCTCTTTTTTCCTCTTTCTTCAGCGCTGGGAATCAAACCCAGAGCCTCATACATGCGAGGGAAGTGTGGTGTAGGTTCTTGTGTGTGTTCAGGCAGGAAGAGGCTGCTCATGCCAAACCCGAGCACAGACACTAGGATGCAGGACCCTGCCCTGACAGGAAGTGCTGTATGATGCTCCCTTTTCCCTTTTGAAAGTGTGTAGAAGGGAATAACATGCCTGAGGACTTACATACTCACCTCTCAGTGCCCATGGTGGCACTGAGGCATGTGTACACACACACACACACACACACACACACACACACACACACACACACACACATTCTCTGTCCCCCTCTAAGAAGAAGTGAAGAGCTTGAGTTTTAAAAATAAGTTGGCATGGACTCAGGTAGTTTCTTTGCCACCTCTTCTCCCTGCCTGCAGCCTCAGTCTCCTCATCTGTACATTGAAGTCACTTATACTGGGAGAACCAGTCATATAAAGAATAGGGTATGCTAGATGTAAGGCGCTCACTCAGCGCCTAGCACAAATACTATTGTTACTGTTGTCGCTACTGTTGTTCTGGTAGAACCCACCCAGCCACCCACACTGGATACAAGCCACAGCCTGCTCAGCTGCCGCTTCCTCCGGGTCTGCAAGATCTACGCTCTGAGAGGCGACTTCCTCTCAGGTGCTTGGCCTGAGTTGTGGCATATTATGAATAAGTGTGCAGTGCTGATTAATTATGGCCCAAGCACACTGTCACCACCTGTCTCCAAAACTCCTGTGCTTCCTGTTTCCGGTGATTTACTTATTTATGTATTGTCTGATTATTTATGTATTTGTCTGTTACTTATAGATGTTTGTTTGCTTCCATACTGGAGAACAAACCCAAGGGCACTTTATACTGAGCTATATCCCCCGCCCCCACCCCCCTTTTTTTTTTTTTTTTTTTGAGACAGGGTCTCACCTTTGTAGTTCAGGCTGACCCTGAGCTCAGCCTTGAACTCACAGCAATCTTCCTGCCTCTGCCTCCCAAGCACTGGAATTACAGGCATGAGCTACCATGCCTAGTGGGCGTGAGTCTCCACACCCAGCATTGTTGCGTGTGGTTACTGGGGATTGAACACAGGCCTCTGCACTTATTTGCAAGGCAGGCATCAGAACTACTGAGCTAAATCCCCAGCCCCCACCCTCCCCCTTTTTTGAGACAGGTTCTCACTTTTGTAGTTCACCCCAAGCTCACTATGTAGGCCAGCCTTGGACTCACAGCAATCCTCCTGCCTCTGCCCCTTGAATGCTAGAATCACAGGCATGAGTCACTACGCTTGGCGTTGTAGTGTGTAGTTATCAGGGATCAAACTTGGGACCTTGTGATTGCAAGGCAGAGGCAGGAACCACTGAGCTAAATCCCTGGCCCAATCTTTTAAAAAATATTTTTACTTTGAGATAAGATCTTGCTAAATTGTGCAGGCTGAACTCGAACTCACAGTCCTCCTGCCTGAACCTCCCAAATAGCTGGGATTACAGTGATGTGCCACTGCCATGCCTGCCTCTGATTTCTAAATGATGCATCATATCACTGTGGGGAGAGGGGCCTGGCAAAAATCTGAGCACCTGCAATCCTCCGGGCTCTGGGGACAGGCTCACGGGCTCACAAGAGAGTGTGTCCCTGTCCCGGAGGAACCTGAGGCCACTAGGGAAGATCAAACATTTCATAATGGGGGCAGCAAAGGTGCCAGTGCTACCAGCATCCACAGCATCTGCCTCCCACACGTGCTAACTCTGTGCTAGGTCCTCCAGGAACAACATCCTGTGACTCAGTAACACAGACCCCACTAATGTGCTGACCCAGAGCTGGGGCCAGAGGACTTGTACATTTGGCAGTGCGGAGTCCACCTTGGCACGAGGCTGACTGGCTGCAGCGGGGAGCTTTCCATCTGGGGGGCTGCAGTGTGTCAGTGGCTGCCTTCCCAGCCCCTACAGGTGCATCAGAGGGGTGGCCCTTTAAAATGGAAAAAAAAAATCACAAGTATTTAATGAGAGTATTTAAGTACCATGGTACTAAACATAACTGTAGTAACTAACTACTAACTGGAACAGTGGTTGACATTTGAGGGCCTAGTGTCTGCCAGGCACTTTTTTTGCTTCTCATTTTTGACTCAAATACTTAATAATGAGAGCAGCATGTGGAATCCACAGAGTAGGTCTTCATCTCCTCTTTACTACAGTCACACTCTCCTGCTTCAGAGAGAGGTTTCCCCCTTGAGCAGGGTCAAGCCGTCTGAGGTAACTCGCATTGCATATGCAAATTATGGCCTCCCTCATTCGTCAATGGTATCTGCATATGCAAACGCAGACCTCCCTTATTTTGTCAGGACAGGCAGAGCTACCTCTGGTTTTAACCTTGTACCTGACATGCCGCTGTTCAGGATCACCACAGGTCCCCCTGGTGGGCACGAGGCTCTCTTCTGGTTTCTGACGCATGCTGCAACTTTCTCACATGGACCCTTTATGACCATGAGCTCAGTACCCGAGAGTGGAGTCAGACTGGATCAGCATGTGCCTTTAGCAGGTTTAAGGCTGCTGCCCAATTGTCCTCTGAGAAGATTGTATCCTTTCCCCAAAGCAGATGAGAGGACCCCATTGTCTTACATCCTTGCCTTTGTATTTTTCCCATTCACTGATTTATTCATTGGTACTGAGGATTGAATTCAGAACCTTCACACTGCGCAGGAACTATATCCCTGTCCCTGGCCTTAAAATTTTTGAGGCAGCATCTTGCTAAGTTGCTAAATGGCCTAGGCTTGGCTTGAACTTGGAATCTTTCTGCCTCAGCCTCCCAGAGAGCTGGGATTACAGGCATTGCCACCAACTCTTGGCTTTTTTTTTTTTAAGAGTTGGGCCTCATGCTTGGTAAGGCAAAAGCTCTCCCACTGATCTACATTTTTAACCCATTTTCTCCCATTTTTACTAAAATGGTGTGACAGGAAAAAAAATCTTGTCGCTTTACACTCTTTGATCACTGCTGTGATTATAGACTTTTACTTATCATTTTCTCTGACTTTTCTGCCCTTTCCAAATCTCATTATGTATATGGTTTGCCCACTTTTTTTTATTAGGTTGAGAGTTTAACGTTTTAAATTATATTAATTTATTGGTTATCAAGGTAGTACATACTAAATTAAAAGCATCAAACAATAGAGAAAATAATAAAATATATATTTTCCATAATTTTGCCATCCAGAGATAATTGGCAACATATTTGTCTGTCTGCCACTTTTTTCCCTGTGCTGATATATATTTCCAACTCCTACCTAATTCCAGCATGATCCATAAAATTCTGGGCTTTCCCACTTGACATCATATAGAACACATCTTCCTTTGTTACTAAGTATTTTAAGCACAACTTTTGTGTTTATTCAATATTGATCACATCATAATTTATTTATCATTATTTGAATTACTAGATGTACAGGTTGTATTTTCATAAGCAATGCTACACTGAACATCTTTGGACATAAATTGTCCCCAACTCTGATTGTTACTAGGATCTCACTATGTGGTTCAGACTGGCCTTGAACTCACTTTGTAGGCCAGGCTGGCCTTGAACTTGGTGTATTCCTCCTGCTGTAAGCTCTGGAGTGCTGGGAGTACATATAGCTTCTGATTAGGATAGATTTCTTGAAGTGAAATCACGAGGTCAAATGTGTGAGTCTGCATCATGTTACTATAATCAAATACCTGAGATAATTTAAAAAGAGCAAAGGTTTAGAAATGTAAAAAGTTTTTTGATTTATATTGTCAAATTGCTTTCTAGAAGAAATTTATGCCCCCCATCAAGTGTGAGACATATGTATTCATTTATACTTACAAAAAAAAGCCACAACAAAGAACTGGGATGTAGCTCAGTGGGAGAGCACATGCTTAGTATGCACGAGGCCCTGATTTTGATGCAAAGAAATGATGGGGAGGTAAATGTATCTCATTGCTATTTTAATCTTTGCTGTCTCTTGCAGTGACCTGAAATATATTCTCTTTATCTCTTGGTCCTTTGTATTCTATGCTATAGCCATTGTGTTCTTTCCTCACTTTCTACTGGTCTTATTATTCCCACTTTTTTTTTTTTTTTACAAATTGAAACTCAAAGTAGTTAGGTAAACTACCCACACAAGAGCCAGAGCTAGAAACCAAACCTCTTCCTCCAAATCCTGAGCTTTTACACCAACCCTCTGTATTTCTTTAGCAAGCAAGAGTCAGCAAATTGGTCCTCAAATGAATGTTTTTGTGAATAAAATATTGGCGTTTAGCCACACCCACTGGTTACTGTATCTGTGGCAGCTTTGATGCTGCTGTGGCAGGTTGAGCAGTCACAGCATACGCCATATGGCCCACAGTATCCCAAATATTTACAATCTGGTTTTCCACAAATATTTATGGAAGACATTTGCCAGCCCTTGTAGCCTCCACTCTGGTGTAGCACTCATGTGTAATCTTAAATTTTCTAATAGCCACATTGTAAAAAGTATGAAGAATGGGTGAAATTCATTTTAGGGATATATTTTATTTAACTCAATACAACCAAGACATTATTGTTTAAACCTGCAATTGATAGAAAGTTGATTGATAAGGTATTTCACATTTTAAAAACTTGTCTTTGAACCTTGTTATGCAAGTGCTTAGAGTACATCTCAATTTGGACCATCCAAGTTCAAGTGTTCAATAGCTATGTGTGGCTAATGGCTTAGCCTATGAGACAGTGAGGCTCAAAAGCACTAATTTTGTTCTCTATGATATGGGGACAGTCATCCCACCGGGTTGTTCTGAGAGTTAAATGGGAGGGAATACGTGCACAACATTTGTAAAGTGTCACCTACACCTGCATTTATAAAGTGGTCATGATTGTCACCATGGGCTGGGAGTGCCGGACTGACTTACTCTTTATGCTGAAGATGGGTAGGAGTTGGATAGTTCTGATTCTCTCTCCATATTACACACACACACATACACACACACACACACACATACACACACACACACATGCATGCACGTGTGCCATCTTTGCTCCTTCTCTCCCCTGGCTGTCTGTCCCTTGAATATAGTCAGAACCTGAGAAGATATCCTCTAAGCTATATGCTAAAGGAATTGTGGTTTGACAGAACACTTAGCAGGCAGGCCCTGTGGAGGCTCCCAGGTCACCACAGTGCCCCTGCCTCGTCCTTTGAGCTTCTTGGCCATGAGATGAGTGTATTTTCCACCACACATCCCAGCCATGATGTACCATGTTGGTACAGGCCAAAACAGTGTCCAACTCATCGTGAACAGAGCTAAAATTCTAAGCCAACATAAACCTTTTTGTTTCTTTCCTTTTAAAAACTTACTGGTTTTTTTTCCCACACTGGGAATGAAACCCAGGAGTGCTCTACCTGTGAATTAAATTTCCAGCCATTTGTGTTTTGTATTTTGAGACAGCGTCTCTCTAGGTGGCCTGGGCCGACCGTGACCTTGCTATCCTCCCACTGCAGCCTCCAGAGGACAGGTCTGCACTGTCTTGAATAAACCTCTTTTCTTAATAAGTTATCTCAGGCATTTGATTATAGGAGCATGAAGCTGACCAACATGAGACTTCTGTTCACCCTTCAAAGCCTCCACCATTTCCACTGAATCACCCCGCCTAGCTGCCAAACAGAATTAAAATTCATTCAATCATCCAGTACTTATTGAATGCCTGTTGTCCACTGCCTATAAGCTGGGTGTTCTCTTCATTAAAAATTTCTCAAAAGGTACATTTACAGTTACTAAGATGAAAGGAAAAGCAATGAGGAGGAGAGTATTTAGGCTTAGAGTAACATGAAATTATATTCAGAGCTTCTTGGCAACCAGAGCAAAAAGGGAAATGCATTAAATAATTGATTTTCACTATCAGGAAGAAAAAAGTATGTGACATGGTCATTTTGTTTTTGTTTTTCAAGGAAGATAGGCCGCTCCCCATACTGTGTCCAAGTAGGCAGGCATCACGCCGGCCTTGCTCGGGTATTCTCAGCAGTGTCTGAGCAAGGCCCCCAAATGCAGGTTTAAGGCAAACTGCAGTGATGATCCTGTGGCTGTATCTTGTATCGGCCCTCATTAAACGCCGAGGGCACAGAACCAAGGATGAGACTCCAGGAAGGTAAGCTGCAGGCTAACCGTGTGGTCCAGTTCTGTGGCTTCTCAAGGTTTAGTGGGAAATAAGTACAGGGTTTCTCTTTTGATGCTACCACCCCAGGATGGGTCCCTGCTGTGCCTGCCTCTTCCCCGCTTTTGCCCCACAGTCCAGCTTTCCTCTGCCCACAGCCAGCGATCTTTCTCCTGCACAGACCGCCTCTCCAACACTCACAGGCTTAAATCCATCTGTGGGCTCAGTGAGGGGTTGAGGGGTGAGTTTGTCCTCAGTTATAATTTTTACTCAGAATTTCAATTCTCTGTAACAGGAATGAGCATGCTCATAATAACAATAAGGTAATTTTACTAGAGAAAAAAATCTTAGCTAATACATACTGATGTGCTAAGATGCTAACAGTGGTTAATTTGTTTGTTGGTTTGTTCATTTATTTTTTGAGACAGGGTCTCACTATGTAGTTGGTCCTGCCTTGAACTTACTATGTAGCCCAGGCTGACCTCAAACTCTCAGCGATCCTCCTGTCTCTGTTTCGAGAGTGCTGGGATTACAGGTGTGAGCCACTGTGCCTGGCTTTAGTAGTGGCTAATTTGGAAGGGGGAAACTTCAGATGCTGTTAATTTTCCATAGACTTAAGTATATTTTAAAGTTAAAAAAAAAAAAAGCCCAATGTGGTGGCACATGCCTATAATCTTAGCACTCAGGAGACTGAAGCAGAAGGGTCTCAGCACATTCGTAGCAGCCTGTGTATATAGTGAGTTCAAGGCCAGCCTGAAGTACTACATTATAACACCCTGTCTCAAAACAAACAAAAACCCAGAAAAACAAATACAGAGAAAAAAAAAAATTTAACCAAATACCAACCTACCCTTTTTCTATGTTTTCCCAGCATCCTTTGCTAAAGCAAGAACTATTGCTTTACTAGGCACCTAATTTTACTGGATTTAAACCATATGTGAAGGTTTTTTTTTTTTTTTCCTCCAGTACTGGAGATCAAGTGGTATAGGCATATTGGTGTACTGAACTACATCTCCAGCCTTTTATATTCTTTATTTTGAGACAAAAATTTGCTAAGTTGCCTGAGCTGGCTTCGAACCTGTGATCTTCCTGAGCAGCTGGGATTGCCGGTGTGGGCCATGACACTGGCTTGAGTCCATTTTGTAGGTGAAGGAACTAAAGATAGAAAGGAAGTAGAACTTGCCCAGGGTCATAGGGCTGGAGCGACAGCATGGTTAGGACGATGCCCACTGAAGCTAAATGTTGGAGTTTCCCTCTACATCCCCATCTCCTACATGGCACAAGGGATCTTTTACTCGCTGCCCAGCATGGTGCTTGGCATATTCTAGGTGTTCAATAAATGTTTGTTATGAAATAAAGACATTTTCTAAATATCGCTTGTGTGGTGGCATAGTTTTAAAGTACCTGTTGATTTTTCCTTCCCCTCATAACTTCCTATCCTTACCTCTCAGTGAGGAAAGAGGGGAGGCAGCGATCATAGAGGCATTTGGAGTTTGGTCTTCAAAAGCTCAGGCACTGGGAAATGGCTGATGTTTCCAAGTTGGAAGCTGAGGCTGAGAGGTGTGGGCCAATGGCTGTGGGGAAACCCACACGTGGACAGGAGGAGCAGCAGCCGCAGGAGTTCTGTGTGCAGACGGACCATCCTCCTAGAGGCACCTGGGTGAGTACATAATACAGAGGATCCTTGGGTCCCTCGGTGCCCATAAGCCCCGAAGTAGACAAGTCTGCGGAAAGTGCGGCCCTGTGGAGGAAATCCAGCAATGACTGAGACTGAATTTTTTTCTACTGCCTAAGAAACAAGAATTTGGGATGCAAATTAAATTGCATTAAAGAAAAATAAAGCCTGCTCTTATAGTTTATATCTTTGGACTTAGACTTTGGCTCTTCTGCCCTTAGTCAGGCGCTTGCTCTGGGCAAGAGAGGAGCATTCTATGAGTGTGCTGAAGGAGTCGCAGACCTCCTCCTCCTGAGGAGTCCAGGAGAGTAGACAAGCAGAGAGAGTCAGGGAGCCGGAGCAGTAGATTCCTCCTTAGGTCAGAGGTCTCCCCACAGCGTGTGAGGCGGCCTGGAGGGGAAATCAAGGCCCTGGGGCTGTTTTAGATGCCTGAGGTCCTCAGATGGGACCTTGATTGAGACCCACAATTCCACAGCATCAACCGAGAGAAGGATGACCTTCAGAGCAGATATGACTGGCTGGCCACGTCGGTGTCATAGAGGGCCTGGTGCACTGACGCCTCTCAGCAGCACTGCACCCTGAGGGACCTTAGCAGGGAGGGAGCCATGAAATGGCTCCCAGTAAGTAAGGGAGAGGCGCTGTTAAAGGAAGCCATTGCACCACCCTGTCAACCGCACCTGGGCTTGCCAGGGTTGGGCTGTAGGGCAGGACCCCTGCAGTGGGGCTGTGGTGGGAACCTCCCTGGACTGGAGATGCGGAGTCTGGGTCAAGTCTAAACTCTGCTGTTGCCAGAGACTGTTGCTGTCACAGCCCAGGTCCCCTTCTGAGCTTCAGTGCCCACCGTCGACATGACTACAGGGAGGCTCTTGGTAAACTTTCAGTGGCTTCCCCGGAGAGTGCCTCATCCAATTGGAGCAGCAGCAGCAGTAGGAGTGACAGCAGCGACAGCAACAGCGACAGCCAGTCTTAGCCACAACCCTGAGTCACCCGTGGCAATCCCGTTATTCCATGAAAATGGTGCGATTCCACGCAATTAGGATAAGGAGGGACCCAGGGGCAGGCACCAGTGGTAACATGACTGCAGGAATGCAAGTGGCCTCTTTATTTCTGGGAAGTACTGGGTGTCCCCGGCCTCTGGTTCAGAGGTGGCTCCAGGCTGTGTGGTTAACTGTACATTTTTTACAGAGCCACATATCTGTCATTTCAGGCAACATTCTCTATGCTTCTCCCTCAGGCTCCAAGGAGGAGGTCTGAGTTAGTTGAGGGCCATTCACAACCAAATCACTCCAAGCTCGAAACTGTTTTTGCTGTAGTCGAGATATACCCAGCTTGAAACCAGTGTAGTGACAGCTTTGTCCGTGCATCGTCTCATCAACCCTTAGGACACTGCTGGAGTGAGCTTTTACACATGTCAGATCGAGATGGAACACTCCCAGCCTCAGAGTGGATTCCCTCCTTCTCCTTTAGTCAATCATTACCCTGGTCCAAGGTAACCACTCTCCTGAGTATTGTTCTCCCTCCTTCCCCAGGGCCTTGAACTCATAGCAATCCTCCTGTCTCAGCCTCCTGAATACTGGGATCATAGGTGTGCGCTACCCCACCTGGCTCCAAATGCCATTCTTACAGATTTCTTTGGCCTGTTGTTGAACTTCATGTAGACAGAAGCAGGAAGCAGGTCCTGTCCTGTGTTGTGACATTCACTCGTGCATGCACTTGCAGATGGCCCTTTTTGGCACTGCATGATCTGTGAAGTTTATCTGGCTGTTCTACCCAGCCAGATGTGAGTTGTTTCCAGCTTTCACTGCTGACTGATCCACCTCATATCTTCTGGTGGCTCTCCTCTGAGGTCTCAAGATGCACCTTTTTTTAGAGTTAACAGACGCTATCAAATATTCTTCTCTGGAGTGGTTGTACTAATTTCTTTTGAGACAAGGTCTCTCTTTGCAATTCAGGCTGGTCCTGAACTCAGTCTCAAACTCACAGCACTCCTCCTGCCTCTGCCTCCCGAGTGCTGGGGTTACAGGAGTGAGCCACCACGCTCAGCACTGTGATATGTGTTGTGAGTCTCCATGCCCAGCATTATTGTATGTGGTTACCAGGGACTGAATTTGGGACCTTTTGCTTGCAAGGCAGGCTCTAGAACCACTGAGCTAAATCCCTGGCCCAAGTGGTACTAATTTCTATCCCCTCTAGCAACTGAGAGTTCCCAATTCTCCACATCTTTGACAGTCTCCTAAATGCTAGCCATTCAGATGGGTGTGCAGTGGAACCTCACAGTGGGGGAACTTTGTTTTCTCTGATCACAAATAATATTGAACATCCTCTTGTTATTATTATTTTTTCATGAATTGAAAGACACTCTGACTGCTCTGGGCCAGAGCAAAGGACTCCTGACTCACCTCTGTCCTGGCTTTGGGCTTCTCTAATCCTTGCTGCCCACGATAGCTAAGCAAGTGGGATTCTAAAGGTGGAAACTGGGTCTTGTTACTCTGCTGCTTAAAACCTACCTGTGACTTTCTTATGCCCTTGGGTCCAGGGCCATGACCTTGACCTGTCTCCAACCATCCAGGGCTCTTGCTCATTACCAGCTTCACTGAGATGGTCCTTCTTACACTCATCAGCCTGGCTCCCTTAGGTGTCAGAGTCGTTTTCAGCTTGATATTATAAATAAACTCTTGTCTTTCTCTTTGGTATTTATTGCACTCTGTAACTGTACACTGATCTAGTATGTGACTGATACCTATCTATGCAACTAGATCATGTTTCCATAGATGTAAGTGCTACACTAGTTTTATTTGTTTCCCATTTCCAGTCCCTACTGGAATGTCCAACACTCAGTAGGACCACAGCAGTGTTTGTGGAATGAATAAATATGCCCTCCATTTATAAATGAAGAAACTGAGGCTCCGAGAGGGAAAGTGTATCAGGTGCAGACCTGGAGCTGGAAGCCAAGTTTCCCAACTCTTCAAGCTCTTGTCACCATATCCTGGTGCTTCTGATCAGAGAAATCACTCCGCTGACCCTTTTGCACAATCCTAGTGTAAGGATCGCTGCACTGCCGTGACACCTGTTGTCTTTATTGTTATCAGCTCCTTATCAGAATGTCAACTCCAAGAGGATAGCGACGGTGTGTCTGTTCCATCTGCCACTGGACCCCCGGCCCTCAGCAAGGCACTGGGGAAATAGGGGATAATTAACATGGGCTGAATTGACAGTTAACTCTTGGCTGAACTGAAGCATTGTTAGTGAGGAGCTGGATAAAGAAAAATATCAACCAACTCCTGCTAAAACCAGATGCTGTGGGACTGTCCTCATGCCTCCTTCTGCTGGGATTGGATGGGACCGGCTATCATACAGGTTAGGAATCTTGTAGTAGGTATGTGGAGGTCTGTCACAAGGCGGATTATGTTTCCTGAAACCTCAGTGATCCAAACTTCCCCTGGCTCCCCAAGGCAGGTCGACTTTTATTTGTCCTCTCAGGGAAAAGTTAGCTTGAATCATCAGGGGATGAAAACAAAGGGATAGCCAAAAGGCCACAAGAAGCCACCAAAAAGAATGAGGACTCTCCTCATTGTCCACAGGCAAATGGAAGCTGCTTGTTGCAAATGAATCTTATTTGTCCACCATCAAGTCTGATCTCCTCTCTGTGGCGGGTCCTGCTGCCGCACAGCTTGCCAGCGGATGGGTTCCAGGGATGGCAGCTCTGTAGAAGTAATAAAGTGGCATTTCTTTTCCAATTGTCTCTCATTGAGACTTCCTGGTAATTCAGATTGATTGTCCTGCAGCCCAGCACAGGGACCTACAGAGTGAGGTTTGTCTGGGTGGGGCTTCCATTGCTGTCATGAGAACTGAATATTATACATATAGGCTCTGTCCCAGCTATCCAGACACTCCTTCCAGCCCGGGGCCTGGGCCTGGGTTCAGGAAAAGTGAGGAGTCACCTTCATGTCTGGAACCAGTCTTCTAGACTCCCGGTCCAGTGCTCTTTCCAAGACAGCTGGCACCTTGCCTTGGCTAACTCCTTGGTGCCCCAGAGTTCCCTGCGGCTTCTGACTCCATTTGCAGTGGGAATGGATGGTCCAGCCCTCTGGCCCATCCAACTCCAAGTCCCAAGGTGCTCTGAGGGTGCAGAGCACCCTACCTTTCCTATGGCGGGATAGGGTAGGGAACTCAGTAGCTTCTGAGGCTGAATGGGGAGAGCCAGAGGTTCTGGGGTGAAGCTGGGTCTGGCGGGATACTGTACACCCCTTCACACGGACAGCTAAGCCACTGGCTAGAGTTTCTGCTCAGAGAGAGTTTTTCCCGAAGTCCTGTTTAAAGGGCGGATTCTGATCCCTGAGACCGAGGCCAGCTTTCTGCCCCCACATTCTCTCCCCTTTCTATTTCTGTGAGTATTTTAGCTCTCCTCCTGGCCCTGTCTCCTCTCTCCCCACCTTCTATGTCCCTGTCCCTTCAGGCCCATCCACCCCTCCACCCCATCCGACTGCCAATTGAAAAGGCCTGAAAATAATGTGAAATAATATAGTTTATCACCCAGAGGCTGCTGACAGGCAGCGCGGCCACCTCTGAAAACAGGCGGGGAGGCAGGGAGGGCGAGGAAATTACAGGCTGCACAAAGGAGAAAAAGTTAAAGTGAGAGCTCCATAAAAGAAAGTGGAACTATTATGCCGCAAAATGCCAACTCATTACAAAGCGGCCAAATAAGAGAGAAATACGGCGCTGCCTGTAATAGCAGTTTACAAGGGAACATTGTACGGCAACAGAAGGGACGCTGCTATAATTTGCTCTAACAACTCCAATTATGCCTTTTATTGATTTGGCAACACATTTAATAGGAGTAGCCACACCTCTTCTGTTACAAATCATTAAAGGTGTTGAACGGTGTAATTTTAAAATTGTCCTCCTACAGTTGTCAGTATGACAGCATAATTCCCCCTGATTTCGGCTACGTAAACACCCAGCCACAGTCATTTCCCCCTTACAAGGCCAGAGATGTTGTCAGCTCCGGGTTTTTGTGCAGAAACATCCATTTAATGCGTATCTTTTTTTCCCCAGCCGGCTCTCCTAATTACAGTGAGATTTGGTTTAGTGGGTTCCCCCCCCCCTTTCTTTCCCTCTTTTCTTTCATCTAGGAGGTGTGTGCGATGCAGGGAGACAGGAGCGAAGTAAACAGCCTGTCTGGCCTTCTCTTTCTTCCCTTGGTGGCCTTAATTGCTACTTAAGTCTGGGCCTTGCACTTAACATCTAGGGGCGGCCCGGGCATGCGCCCTGCTCAGCCTTGGGAGGCTGCGCGTCCCTGGGTACCAGGGTATCTCTGCGCCTGGTGGCCGTGGGACGTGGGATGATAAGGTGCCCAGGGAGAAGGGCCAGCCAGGCCGGCGCTAGATGAGCCTTCCCGCTCCTTAAAGTTGTGTCGCTTCTGCCCTCCCTTGCATCCTAGTGTGAGCTTAGTGAGGAGATCCTTGACAAATATTTATTGAGTGGAGGGAAACAGGGAGGCCTAGGAAAGTGGGTGACTTCTGGGGCTCTGGGGGGCAGCGGGCAGGGTGCCAGGTCGGGAGTGGATTGTGTGGAGTGCTTGGGGCAGGTCCCCTACTACCTGAGACCTCACCCCATACGGTGTGTGTCGGAGCCAGTGGCCACCTGCCTCCTGCTAAGAACCAGGGGCCAGATACTGTGGAGGAAAAGGGGGTTTGAAGAGTCAAAACCCCTTTTCAAAAGTACCTCTGCAGAGTCTCAGGTCAGTAAATCTCCCTGCCTCTTCTTCAGTAGGATGGAGTTGGGTCTAGAGCCAGAGAGAGAGTTACTTTAGGCCAGGCTGCTGAGTGCCGGTCAGAAGGAAGTGGCCGCCCTGCCAACTCCTTTCCGTGCCCCTGGGGCCTGTGTGCTGCTCCTGGAACTGTGACAGAGGGACTGCAGTTAGATCCAAGACTCCAGGGTTCCAAATTAGGTGACTGAGAGACCTGCTAAGGTCATGATCGAATCTTATTGTCCCAGGGTGGCTGAAGGGCTCTTGGTTTGGGGCAGGGGCTGCTGACCCAAGACAAGACCAGCCAAAGCTGTTCTCTGCCTGAGTCTGCTGGAGTTGCGCCCTTGGTCTCAGTTCCTGGGACACTTGGGGGATGGGCAGCAGCCCTGGCACTTTCCCCTCCTCGCCCCTCAAGGAGAGCCCATTTTCCTGCCCTTCCCTTTTCCTGCCCATTCCTGCATGCCCACAGGGGAAAACTTGACGGTCTGGCGGGAGAGGGCATGGGAGGACTTCTTGGGTTCTCTGGCACAGCGTGGCGTGCGTGGGCATGCGTGTGTGCACAGGAGGGCCCATCTGTGCTCTCTGAGCACCCCTGTGTCTCCACTCCTGCCTTCCTGTATCTCAGCACCTCTGAGAGGTGACGCATCTGTGGCTTTTCTGTTCTACCACAGTACTGCTCCCGGCCTCTTCATCTTCCTGGGCTTCCTGGGCTTCCATGCTTGGTGTCTCCCATGAGCTCTGTCCTTTATCTCTACATGACTGCATGTAGTAGGTGCTTAACCCGGCTGCAGAATAAATGTGTGGTGATCACAGCCTTTCCTGAAAATCCTTCGTGTCAGTCTCTCGGCCTTTCTTGATTTCTCTGACTCCCAGAAGCTCGTTAACGGCAGTGTAGAGCCAGGCCTGGCTTATTCCCACACATATGTGCATTTCTCAGGGGGTCTTTCCCTTTGTTCCTCCTCAGGTCGCCGCTCTGTGTGCAGCCCCACAGCTCTCTCACACCTGCTGCTCTCAGACATGCAGCAGAAAGTGCGCTGTGCCCAAGCCAGGTGTCCCCAAGGCTGGCTTCCACCCTCCAGAGGGGCGAATTTCTTCGGGCCTTTCTCACAAGAGGCTCTGACTGCCCAAAACGGATCAGTTCCTTCTCAGCCGAGGATGGGGGTGAACTGTGGTCCTCTCTGTCTTCTTCTCACTGTGACCCCAATCCCAGCACTTGCCCTTGTCTAATTGGCCAGAGTCAGGAGAAGGGGGGAGGGAATGCCAACGTCCAAGGAGGAAAATCCTATCAAGGGAGTCAGAGCCAAGTTATTAGTGGTTAGGATGTAATTGGGGCTGGAGAATAATCTCATTAGATTCGTTGTGTATTTATGGCACACCCAGCTGTGTGACCGCGGGTAGAGTGCTTCACCCCTCTGATGAAATAAGACCTCAGAGTTTGCCACAGACCTCTGGATTTCTGGCATGAGAATCTCCGCTGAACTCATAGTTTGCTCTCTATACCTTGCATGTGAGTTATGGCGCAGTTGCCTGAGCTCCCTTCCTAAGCGAGACACTCCTTAAAATCAGGGTCTTCTTTATACCCACAGCCAAGTGCCTGGCATGTAGTTGGTGACTGGTCAGTTTTCTGAATGGATGACTGTGCACTCAGCCCTGTGGTTAATAGCAAAGACAGAGTCCCACAGCCCTGCACTTGGACAGTAAGCAATTTATTTGAGGGGAGGTGACCCTGCCACCTGCCAGCTCGGTGAAGTTCAGTAAGCTCCTCCACCTCTTCGTGCCTCTATTTCCACATTAATAATATGCAAATAATAATGACTATTGCATAGGGATTTGTGAGGATTGAATGTGACCGTAGGTCTAGTGAAATCCCCAGTGTGGGCTCAGCACTTTCTAGATCCTTAGTTAATGTGCAGTTCCCGCTCAGTCCCCACATACAGAACGAGCAGCAAAACCCATGGATCTCGGGAGAGGTGGGTTTTGTGGACTGAGGCTGGTAGTGGGGCCTGTCTTGGGTGATGAAATGCTGCTTTACAAGTTTTTCAGCTTCTTGTTATCTCAGTAATGCTCATAGAGACAGTCAGCGGGTACTCAGTATGTGTTGAATTAATAAACAGAAAGATGCCTCTTTCTTTGTGGCTAAAATAACAGACCCCAAACCAGGGTCACTGCCTGAATGGAACCATCTGAGATCTTTAGGGAGTCCATGTTCCTGCCCCTCAAATCCCAAATCCACTCTTGTTCATACACAGTCTCATTTGGAGCCTCCAACACTGGCCTCAAAACTAGTGTTTTTAAAAGCTACCCAAGTGATTCTGATATATGGACAATTTGGAATGTCTTGATTTAAGACATGACTAAGGTGATTACATATTTAATGTATATTTGAAAATAACTGTTACCTGGTTGTAGGTAATACATATTCAACATTAAACTGTTACTGCAGCATTGTTGATAAAACCCACATTGATAC
>PVIR01011047.1:36128-48316 GCA_004026965.1 Petromus typicus | reverse complement strand
GAAAGGGGACAATGTGGAGATTGTAACAAAAAAGTAAGGAAACAAATTTTATATATATGGGGGGGTGGTAGGGTGGGTGGGGCTATGGGAAAAAAATGAGAATTAAGTTGTGTCTTATACTGGTACAAATCCCCATTATGGAGTGCAATCATGATGTGTATATTTAATGTACCAATAAAGATAATTAAAAAAAAAAATAAAGTGATATCACTAAATTCTCATGTTTTTCACAAAATGTTTTTTACAAAACATATTCTTAATGAAACACCTGCCAATAAATTATTTTTAAAAATTTATTTACCTAGATATTGTGCTTTGTTTTTATTGAAGTATGGTAGAGATAGAAATGCTTGTAAAGAATTTCTGTAGATGTTACCTTAGAAAAAATGAAAAGTTAACATCTGAAAGACCCAGCTTTCTCTATTTCTACTGGACTAAAGTCAGTAGGATTTCCATAATTTTCCAATGGGACAGATTCCTAAGTAGCCTGAGAGTTGAAACGTATAGGGATATACAATCACATAAGTCATGGATTGCAGGCAGGGAATAAATAGACTGTAAAAGGGACAATTACCTCTTACAGTGAAGAAATAGCTCTTCAATAGTAAATTTAGTATAAATACATTCTCCACTCAACTTTGTTTCGTTAATAGGCTGCATTGTGGCTATACCGATCAGATCCTTACAACTTTCAGCAACGCAATCAAGAAAAAATAGCTACCAAACAATCACAATGGATAGTTACACAAACACATGATTTCCAGTACATGGTATTTTCTGTAGTTTTTAAAGAATTATTAGGTTACAGACAGATAAATATCACATCTTTTCTCTGGTATGAGAAATAAAGATGTAAATGAGTTCTACAATTGTATGTTATATATTGTGAAATAGAAAATACTCAAAATGAAATAGGGTGAAGGGGGAAAAATAATGAGATTATAACAAAAAAGAAAAGAAATACATTTTATGTATATGGGGGTGGTAGGGTGAGTAGGGCTATGGGAAAAAATGTAAATTAAGTTGTATCTGATACTGGTGGAAATTCCCATTATGGAGTACAATATGATGTATATATGTAATGTACCAATAAAGATTTCAATAAAAAAAAGAATTATTATTTTTAGTGCATGTTTGCAGAACAGATAGGAAATGGGGAGCTCAATCTTTTCTGTAGTTGTTTTTTTGTTGTTGTTGGGTTTTTTTTTTTGAGACAAAGTCTCCATTTGTAGTTCAGGCTGGCCCTGAGCCCAGTCTTGAACTCAGAAATCCTCCTGTTTCCTCCTGCTGGAATGACAGGGGTGTCTGTCACTGTGGTATGTGGTACTGATTACTGGTAGTCATGAGCCACCACACCCAGCATTGTTGTATGTGTTTACCTGGATCGAACCCAGGACCTTGAGTTTGCAAGACAGACCCCAGAACCACTGAGCCTTTCCTCAGAATCCCCAGCCCTTATCTGTAGTTTTTTAAAGTAATGCTTAGATTTGTAGATGTTATAGACTTAATCACATAACATAGTTTTAGTAATGTTTATCAGCATGAAGTATGTTTTAAAATTTCTAAATATTATGTTCTAAATTCCTTTAGGTATGTTGAATAGAAATTCTTCTAAGAAGTTTCTACTACTTTACCATTTTCTAAGCAGACATGCAATAGGCACCCTAAAACAGCTCTTGAGTTTTACTGAGTTAAAGTTTGTTTTTGTTTTTTTCAGGTTTTTTGAGACACGATCTCGCTTTGTGGTTCAGGCTGGCCCTGAGCTCAGCCTCCAACTCACATCACAGCAATCCTCCTGCCTCTGCCTCCCGAGTGCTGGGATTACAGGTATGAGCCACCACGCCCAGCACTGTGGTATGTGGTACTGGTTGCTGCTGGGGTGAGTCTCCACACACAGTATGGTATGTGGTTTCCGGGGATCGAACCTGGATCCTTGAGCTTGCAAGACAGGCGCAGGAACCACTGAGCTAACTCCCCAGCCCCTGAGTTAAAGTTTTAAGAATAAATAGCTCTCCAAGTTTTTCTTTGGGTTGAAGTTAGAACAGTCACTGTCTTTGACAGTTTATATTGTTTCTCTATGTGGTAGTAAGTAAAATATTTGTTTATTTCTGTTTTTTAAATTTTATTTATTAATTTATTTTGAAACAGGGTCTCACTTTTTGTTGTCAGCTGGCACTGAGTTCATTATGTACCCCAGACCAACCTTGAACTCATAGCAATCCTCCTTCCTCTGACTCCTAAGTGCTGAGATTACAGGCGTGAGCCACCACCCCCAGTACTGTGGTGTATGGTACTGGGGACTGAACTCAGGACCTTGTGCTTCCGAACCAGGAGCTGGAACCACTGAACTAAATCTTGACCCTGAAATATTTTATTTGTAATAAACTCTATAAAAGCCTACACATATCTTATAATCCTAAATATAAAAAATGGAATGGATTAAATGACAAAATGTTACCCTACAATGCTTTTTTTTCCCATAAAATTATATGTCAGTAATATGTGACTGTTGAATTACTACTTTTCTCTTGACTGAATTGTTCAAAGTGACAGATTTCAGCTCAGGATGATACTGAAATCCAACCGAAGATAAAGAGGATAAAGCCAATTTAGATTTATTCAAACTTATTTTTGTAAATTTTTTTTCCCTTAGCTTGAAATAAGCATAACAGAGTCAAATACATGTCAGTTTTACTTTTAGATTTAGAAAAAAAATCAGGAGATCCACATGTAGAAGAAATGAGCATATCTTATTTATTTAAAGTCTCCATATTAAGTCAGAATTTATTTGCAAAACAACCTTGAGGCTTCTATTTTGGTAAGGTGTTTGCTACTGAAATAAAATAACAATAGCAAGATGAAGAGCCAGTGAATCAGGGAAAGTGTATTATGTCCATCAAACCTTAGAACTTGATGAAGTGTTTGTCACTGACAAAGGCTGGTAGAACTACATATCTTCACCTCCATTCATAATAACTAAAATGGGCGTGTCGGGACTATTTACACTTAGCCGTGACTCGGAACAATCTACTGCTTCATTACATTAGCTAAACTATTACAAAATAAAAAATGTGAATGAGCACAAAATCACCTGCCACTGCAAACTGCTCGAGTGAAATAAAAGGACACTTTTTTATGCTCATATTATATATTCCTTCACATCTGTGGACTCATGTCCTTCTTGCCAAGAAATTGGCAACTGTATCATAAGAAATGCAATGTACCAATGTTTGCAGCAGCAACCTTTGAGTTGGATGAAGGGACTGGCAGACATATGAAGTCAGAGAGAGCATGGAAAATATAGCTCAAGAAAGAACACATTAGCTAGTTTCTTGATTTTTAAAAATTTCTCTCCATAAAAATAGAAGTATAGAAAGATTTTTTTCAAAATCGACACTTTCATTTAAAATATTGCAGAGGTAGAGTTTCAAAGTATTCCTGTGTGTCTTTGCCTTCCACTTGCTTGACAGTAACCCAAATGACAGTAGTGAGTTATTGTGTCTTGGTGTTCCTCAAGAGAAAGCCCATATGTGCCTAACTGTTAGCAAAGTGTCTATCAGAAAGAAGTTTATAAAGAAAAAAGGAAAGAATCTGCACTCATATTCATCATTCATTTATTGAATAAACCTTCATCCAGGGCCTTGTGCTTCTGGAGACATGATGAGAGAGAAAGTTGACCTTCACTTTTTTCTGTACTGAGAGTGGAGTCCAGTATGTGTGCTAGCCTTATACAATTGACTATATCAGTTCCATAGTGCCAGAGATTACGATGAGTGCTAACAAGGGGAGCGGCAGGGTGCTGTTTCAGAGTTTACACTAGTTGATCAAATATAGCTTTGGGGGGAAGTTAACAACCCGAAATTAACGACTCATGTGATGGCCAGTTTTTTGACAGGTTATGGATTATTTGGAAAAAAATGTATTTCATTCTCAAGTCTAGAGTATCCAATGCCCCTTGTAGTTATAGCTTAGTGACAAGTACAGTAAAAGAGTATAACTTAGGGCTGAAACAAACAAGAATATATAATAAATATTTCCAAAGGAAAATTATATGACATGAAATGTTTTAAATTGTACATCAATATTTATTTTATTGTTGATCACAAGAAGGCATAGAATATCTGAGGTAAAATTGTAATAAACTTCCTTCTGTGGCCACCTTTCATCTCGACCAACACATATCTTAGAGCTGCCATCTAGTGGCAACCCTTAATAACTGCTATAAAAGGTCATTTAAATTGGTGGACGCTGATGGTTTCTTACACGGGATAAAATATTCCAACCAGTGTAATGAGGATGTAACTGCAAATGAAATTACTGAGCCTCTTCCATATTAAAACCAATCATGAGTGCACATAGCAAAGTCGCTAGTGTAAAAAAATAACTGAGTGTAATAGTATTCATTTCACATGCGACTCCATCCCAAATCTGATTTATCAGCTTTGTAGAACATCAAAAATCATAAGTAGGATTTCAAAAGGGAGACAAAAGTAACTAGATTTTCCAGTGTGGCTAAAACAAAACAAAGGAAAATATTATTTCATTTTATAATACATTTCACAAATTAAGTTAATCTTTGGCTTAGATGAAATACAATGAAAAATAACATCACTTACTGAACAAAGAATAACACTTATTGCAGTGTGTGTGTATGTGAGAGAGAGAGAGAGAGAGAGTGTGTGTGTGTGTGTGTGTGTGTGTGTGTGTGTGTGTGTGTGTGCTTTTGGTTGCACACACACTCTATTTCAATGCTGTCAGTATCAACCAAAAACACATGAAAAGTGCTGGCAGGCTTCTGGTGATAATGGGTTAGTAAGGTTGACAAAACTCTAAGCATGAAGATCAATATTCTCAACCTTGTGTAATCACCTACTCTTTGAGTATGAGTAGAACATGTAAATATGAGCTATTTCTCTAGTGTGTTCCTTTATATGTCAAGAGAGATTATCCAAGTAGAACTAATTTCATCTTATTTGTTGTTTAAAAGCAGACCATGTTCTCCATTTCGTAAGTGAAGTAAGTATCAGAGAGAAGTATGAATGGCTTCTACATCAGTTGGGGGGCATGTGAGAAAGAAAGCAACAGTGGAAAGCAGTTGACCACAGCTGACTGCCCACGACAGAACTCGGTCCTACAACCCCAAGGAAGTGGACTCTGCCAACAAGTAAAGAAACAGAAAAACAGATTTTCTCCAGAGAGTTCAAGTAAGGGCTGAGCTTGGCTCACACCTTGACTTCTTGCTGTGAGTCCCGAAGCGTGGAGCCCAGATGAAGTCCAGGAACCCCTAAACTGTAGAACAGTCACTTAATAAACGTGTATTGCTTTAAATCACTGGGTTTTGGTAATTTGTTATATGGTAGTAGAAAACTAATACTAGTAGTCAATGAAATTAATACTGTATAAGATGTATAAGAAAAAGAAAGCATGAGGAAGAAGCATAAGGAAGAAGTAGAGGCCCAGCAAAACGAAAAGGAGAGAACAGGGATGGACAGAAGAACTGGTGGATATAGAAAGTGAAAGTTGGTCCCCTTTTTTTTAGGTGAAGGTATTGTTTTTCCTGTGGGGAAATAATTTACATTTTAACTTATTACTTTTCTCTTAAATATATGAGTAATTTGGGCTTAAAATTTTTCTCAACTCATGTTCTGAAAGATCAAGATGCTTGGGAAAGTATTAGAGGTTGCACACTAGCACAATCCATCTTAATAGAAAAGCTTTATTGGATTTGAATAAGTATGAATAGGAACTGAATTAAATTTATGCCCAAATAACGGAAGATGCTCTATGTGAATTGATGCAGACTGATAAATCAAGCAAGTACTTTGTTAGGTTGGTGCGACACAAGAAAAAGGGAACATTGGACAGCTGAGCTTGCCTACTAGATAGAACCGGGTGAAGACATCGAGGGAGGGCTCCACAGCAATCAAGTGGGAAATTTATCCTGTAATGTGTAGATTGAAATTCCTCTGAGACTTTGGGTGATTAAATATAACCTACTTTAAAACAAGTTGGTGAGAAACTAAACCCTGTGCTGTCTAAGCATGCACAGGAAATTTCTGATAGGCTATAATTGCTACTGAAACACAGAGGCAATTAAACTCTTCACGGTGAGGGAAGACAACGAGATGACGGCTTCCCGGGAGATGGCCCTAGAACTTTAAATATCTCTTGGGCTTACACTATGCAAAGCTAAGAAGATTAATACATTTTTAAATCTTTTTTCCTGCAGTGTAACTTCATAGAATTCATTAATAAACAAGTATGGACACTATTTTCTTTGCATTAGGATTTATGTCATAAAGGCCACAGGGAATTAATTGAGGAAAGCAGAAGAAAGATGAACAAGAAGCTTCACCCACATGATATAGTCAATGTTTATCAAGTCCTTTCCCTCTTATTATGTCATCAATCTTTAATAGATTTTTTTTAAAAAAGAAAACCACTTTCAGCTTCATAAATGGAAAAAGTTAAAAACCTGTTATTGGTATATATATTTTAATCCAGTTTTGTTCCTTCAGCTTCTATACTATCCACCTTTGTCAGTGTTTTTTGTTTGTTTGTTTGTTTTTGTAGTGGGAGAGATTGAACTTGTGACCTTGTACTTGCAAGGCAAAGGCCAGAACCACTGAGCTAAATCCCCCAGCCCCTTGTTGACGTTCTTGACTAAAGGAAAACATCATTTCCAGAATTTCTGGCCTTATTTTCCATAGTTAAACACTATTAGTAAATGCACTACTTATTTCAAGATTTTAAAATAAATATCTAAGACTTTCTTTTCTGTTTGACACATTTTTATTCTTTTATTTCTCAGTAAATTTGAAGTAGCAGCTCTGTAGGTGCTTACTTCCTAGTATGTATAGAATAAAGAGATAAAAGAACAGCCTACCTTTGAAAACTTGCTGTTTTGCAAAAGATTATGGATGAGCTGACAGCTGGGAGCTAATAACAGGTACCAGCAAATGAAATTTTACTGCAATCTTTAGAGAACAAATACATCTTCATTTTGCTCTGATATGCTTACAGTGTGATCTCACCTGAAGGCAGGGAAAAGGAGTAATGTCTGAAAAGCCCTGCTCAATACTATAATAAAGTACACACTTTTATGATTTTGAAGAACTGACATGGATCAGAAGCATGTCACTTGCACAAAACTGTTTCACTAGTGACTTTTATTTGTTTCCTAGTGTGCAAGTATGATCCCTGCTATTAATGAAAAGGGGAAAGTTTGCTAAATTCAATTGTAAGAAATAATTTAGTGGGAGTGTCTTATTAAGCTTCATTGCACCTTATTATTGTTATTGGGTTATGTGTACGTGGCACTTCATATTTGTTATGTGAAGATGAATGACCTCACATTAGCCCTCCTACTGGGTTTGAGGAGTCAAGGTGAGCATGAAACACTGCTGTCCAATTAACTAAGTAAAAAGCTTACAAAACCTTTTAGGAATTATTTGCTCACTGTAGCTACTATTTTCAGTTTTTATGGTTCTGAGCTAATGTTTACTACTGAGTGAAGAATTAAATTAATTTCCATAATTCTGCTATTAAAAATTCATAGCTCTTTAAAATATTTTGGTGAATAAAAATTGTGGTGCTTTGAATTGTATAATAAATATTTTAAATGACTTCTTGCTATTTACTACAATGAAATTGCACACATAAAGGAGACAAAGGTGACAAAGTTATAGGTAAAGTTCAGACAGAAAGCTGATAATTTCGGGAAAGGCAGATGTTCAGCATTAGAGAATTTTTTCCCCCTCCTGTGTTGGCTTTTATCCCTTCTCACACACAATTAAACACTTCCCGATCCTGATCTCCCCCGAAAGGCTCTGAATCTATAGTATCAAAAACGGGCCATTCGTCCTCTTCTAAACCAGAATTATTTTCCCACTGCAGAATAATTGGCACATTTCCCTTTTTATTCATTTTGGGATTTCTGATGAAACTAAAGCATCGCTTCTCTTTCACTTTTCTTCATCAAGTAAACTTTCTCATTGCTAAGACATACCAGGTTTCATATGCTTTAATAAGTTAGAAAATGACTTTGTATGAAATTTCCCTTAGAGCATGATATTGTAACTTGTCAAACTCTTTTATTTGTTTTGTGTTTTGGTGGTGAGACAGTGGAATGAAGTTGAGTAGATGTTAGTCAAAGGATGTGAAATTTCAGTTAGATATGAGAAGTAAGTTCAAGAGAACAGTATGATGCGTAAAGATGGACTGTATACTTGTAAGGGAGGCCATTTTAATTGTTTTCCCCACAAAATGGCATGTCAAATAATGCTTATGTCAATAGCTTGATATATGTTGCATGCATATATATATACTACACACACACACACATACACACACACACATACACACACTGCTCATCAAGGAAATTTGTAAGAACTCATTACTGTTTTTTAGTTTTCAAATTTTATTTGTGTCTGCTGATGCTCAGGAATCAGTAAGAGTTTACTCTTACTCTACCTAAAGGTAAGCAGAGCTGTGCAGGACACTGAGGTCTGCTGATGGTACCAGGAGTTTGGGAAATAGGCAAGTCACTGAGTATTGATTTTCTCACTGGATCTTTGTGGTTTCACATACAGTCCTTTTTCATATTGTATCTTATGGTTGCCACATCAAAAGCATACAGATGCAGGGATGAAATTTGCTGATAGCATGAAAGGGTATTTCAAAATCCCTATCTCATTCCCTTATTTCTATTTTTTTCCTCTGACATTTCTTGGGTGGAGTTTTCACCGCATGTTTTGATGAATTTTCTTTTATTTTAAGTCAAGTTTCAGACAAGTGTTTTTATAATGATGAGAAAGCACAATTCAAGAAGATAGGTGATATTCATTTTAAACACTATGGAAACAAACACATACAGAATAGTGTGATTGACAGTTGCCAGGACTACTAAAGCCTTCCTGAATAATAGGAATACAACATATTATAGAACACATTTATAACCACTTTGTCTTCCTCTTTTCAGACTGAACATGAGATATTTTTAGATTAAAAATCATGATTATAAATTAGGAGAATGTACCTGATTCCCCAGCATTTATCAAATGTATCAGTAGCCTTCATGTGCTGATTACTTATTTTTAACCTAACATACTGATTTTAAAATGTGAATTTCAGTATGAATAATGAATGAGTTTCGGGAGTTTTGTCCTTATCTGAAATTACTGATGATCTTATTAATATAAATCACCCTGATAAAATTAAATTACCAGGTGACATTTTAAATAATTTGAAACATGTGTACAAGTATTTTAGCTGCATATTCATATTCAAATACATAATTTAAGAGAAGTATGTTTGGTAAGAAAGAGTGATGTTGCATTATAATGTCGTTTAGTCAGATTACATTACTTACGATCATTCCAACATGACTCTACTAGATGTATAAAATAGTATTTCCAGAGCACACAGACAGTAATGTCTGATATTTTCTGCTTGTGGGGGCCGGGAGCACTTTTCAAAGGTCAGTATTCAGAATCAGAATGTTAGTAGAGAAGTTTAAAAGGATACTTAAAGAATACCATGTTAGCATTCAGTACAATAAAGCATTGACTGAAAGTATTTTTTTCTCCCCAATTCCTAAGAGTGATCTGATCATACTACAAAATACGTGACCTGTGATAAGTGCCTTGATTTGTACATTATATAAAATAAGGATAATATATATTTTATCCATTGAGAAAGTATGGAAAATCATCTTTGAAGCTATTACTCATAAATACAAATTCTTAATATTGATGAAAAGACATATAATTTTTTAGAAGAGGTAAATTATTCACGAAATGTTCATACCAACAAACACACTTACTCATTGTTCACTGTGGGCCAATCACATAATGACAGGCTTCTGGGGCTCACCCAATAAATATAAGTCTTTGTCAAGAAAGACTTGAAAATAGAGTATGAAAAAGTGTGAAAAGAAAAACAATATCCACTTGATGACCTGAATTATTTGCTCTTCCAATTAAGTACTTTCTGTAAGTGTAGAAAACAGAGCTCAGAACAGAGGATGCTGAAGAAACCCAGCGGGCAAGCTACAGGATAGTCTTCTAGAAGACATTCTCAGTTCAAAATATGGTTTTAATTATGACTAAGTAGCATTCAAAGGGACTGAGAAAATAAAGAAATGAAATCAACAGTGTCTGGCAAAGTCCCCACCACAGGGAAAGTTCTTAAAATGATCTGAGTAAGGAGACAAGAGTAAAGACTATGACTTAGGTTGAAACAAAACAGAGTCAAGAACAGAATAGGATTGTTTCATAGTTTCAAAAATGTCACTCATGAAGAGCTTGCAAATAATCTAAGGACTTGACATTCAGAAATATGAAATTATATCCTAAAAGCAGCACTGTTACAATGATATCTTTATTGTTTCTTCAACTTGTTCCCATAAAAGTCTAGTACTCTATAAAGAAAATTCTTTTCATAACTTACAATCAATGAAGTACCTCAGAATATTGGAAAACATGTACCAATATCCATAAATCACAGATGTTATGTTTGTAATGCTTTACCCCAAGGGAAGCTGTTCAAGAAAAGAAGTAATAAATGGGATTTTACTGAATACTAGTTTTATAAGAGTTCACATAAAATTTTTAAAAATTTTATGTTAAGAAATATTTGGCTATCACATTATCATATATGGCATCTGTATGAGTACATCAAAGAATTTTCCCAATAGTTAATTCTGCTGTTGGGTTAAATATGATACACATAATTGAATTTTTCCACAAGACAGATATTTTTCTACTTTAATTAAAATTCTGATTTCTTTTTATGGAATATCATTAGAGCTCAACATTATTATATTATAAGGACCATTCCTCAACTCTATCCTGAAAGAAAATCCAAATTATACCTCTAATCTAGATCTATACCTCTAATCTAGATTTTGATTTAGAAGCTTGAACATTCTGCTAATATTAAATATATTCCTGATTTTACCATAAGAACTTTATAGTATTCTTCACTTTGGAAAGTCACTGTAACTTGGATAAAATCCATTCTTGCAAATGTTTATGACTTTATAAATATTGAGACAATGCAAAAATCCAAAAATGTACATTACATATGTACACTTACATCTGAAGATGTACTTGGATAATGGACAGAAGTTTTGCCTATTCAGTGCCAAATAAATACCCCAGTTGTACAAAAACCAATTCATTTAATAAAACAAAAAATCTTCCAAAGTAGAGAGTACAATCTGAACAACTGTGATTTTATTTCATGATGGAAAATTTTAGAGCACTGGTAAACGTTACAAGAGAGAAACTTTGAATGCGATAAAAACTGACAGAGAAACAAAACTATATTTATTAGGAAAATGAATTTTTTTCAAAGAACAGGAAGTTATTACCCTGAAAATTAATTACCTGGCTGACTACATTATTGCCACTCTGTGTCTTTCACGTAAATCACTGTGAGTTATCTGTTACTTCAAATGTGATTCATTTGGAATATGGCTTAAAAGGCAAAAAAAGAATTGAAAATAAATTTTAGGTGACTGGGTTAGACGAGGTGTATAGAACAACAAAATAGATGATGTCATTAAATATGGAAAATGTTGTTTAGCAGGACCTAATAGGTCCCTCTGATCTATCTGTACATTTTTGTTGGAAATTTCTCTGCTAAAATTGTCCAATAAATATTTAGTTGAGGAATGGAATGAACAAGGCTTGCAATATATATAATCTACAGTTTTATAAAATACAAACAAATGAAATTGTATCCTGAGTGTTCATGATAATGAAAAAATCTGTGAAAACTACCTAGACTTCATCATATGGAAACTACTAATAAATAGAAACCAAGAAAAAAACTATCGAATAAAAAAATTCTTCCTTACGCTTTCAGAGAGAGCAACTTATTAATTATCCTTTTTCTTTACATAATGATAACATTATCTTGCCATGAAAAACTTGTTAAAACTTTTGGGAAGGGCCGGGGAGTTAGCTCAGTGGTTCCTGCGCCTGTCTCGCAAGCGCAAGCGCCCGGGTTCGATTCCCCGGTAACCACATAACAATACTGGGTGTGGAGAGCCACACCCAGCAGCAACCAGTACCACATACCACAGTGCCGGGCGTGGTGGCTCACGCCTGTAATCCCAGCACTCGGGAGGCAGAGGCAGGAGGATTGTGATGTGAGTTTGAGGCTGAGCTGAGTGCCAGCCT
>PVIR01011047.1:0-36028 GCA_004026965.1 Petromus typicus | reverse complement strand
GAATATGTTCTTATTATGACTTTTTCCCTCATATTTATTTTGATTGTAATACCTTTTCCCCTTACCACCAACTTCAAACATCCATCTCAGTTTCTTACAGTGAGAAAAGATAGCTAATAGACAACAGTGAATAACTAAAGCACTTAGCTGCTACTAAATTGTAACTAAACTTTTTGATGAGTTCACCCTAATTTCTCCTGGCATTTCTACTCTGACTCAAAGTGGCTTTGAGACAGTCAGCGGGCTGGGAGTAGAACAAATGGAGTTACCAGTGTTGCCAGGTTCTTTTTTCCTTTACTTACAGTCACCAGTGCAGTCTTCTGCATTTCAGGGGGATCAGACAAGTGTAGCAGGGACAGGATTCAATGATCCAAGGATATCACCTTGAATATGGCAGAGTTGTCTACCTCTAAATCAGGTATTAATTTCTTTTCTTCAGGCATGCTTCATGAGTATCTTTTGGGTTTAGAGATTATCCACTGTTCACATTTTTCCTTAAGTCCAGCTGAAATATTTGCATCCTTAGTGAGTGAAGGTCAAATCTGAGGTAATTTTTTACCTCTGAAGACAGTCAGCAATGTCTAGATGAGACATTTTTGTGGCACTGGAGGGTGGAATCGAGGGCTTTGCATGTGCTAGGAAAGTGCTCTCATGCTGAGTTACAGCCCCAGCACAGGGAGTAGACATTTCTTGCTTCTTCTAATTGGAACAGTATTGCTAATGACATCTGGTGAGTACAGGCCAGGTATTCTGCAAAATAACTTACCGTCCTCCACAACAAAGAGTTATTTGGCCTAAAGTATCAGTAGTCCTGAGATTGAGAAACTCTGGCCTACCTATACCTTGTCAGTGACCTAAAGCCTTTACATTTATTGCAATTCTTTATTGAGAGGTCCTAAGTGTTGTATTCAAGTATTTGTTACACATTTATTAGATATCTGTAATCTTTTATTGTTCCCTCAGTACTAGGAATTGAATTCAGAGTCTTTCACTTGCAACACTGGCACGGTGCCACTGAATTACATCTCTGGCCTTCTGCAATCTTCTTTCTTCAATATTAGTTTTTATAGTGGTTTGGTGGTGTACACCACCAAATCTGTCCAATGTTGGGTTTTTCTTTTCTCAACTGCTCTTATTTTTACAGGAAAGGGAAAAAATCTCCTGTTAGCCTGTTGCTGCTGGATACCCCTTTTCTTCTTTTCCTTTATACACCAATGCAGTTTTTTCTGCATTTCAGGGGGATCAAGCAAATGCAACAGGGACAGAGTTCAGTGATCCAGGGGCATCACCTTCCTTCATCCTCTTGTCCTCTTGTCATTATCAGTTCCCAGAAATTAATGCATCTCTGGTCATTTGAGAGATTCAGATGAAAACAACAATGAGATTCTATCTCACTCCACAAAGAATGGCTGACATCTCAAAATCAACCGACAACAAATACTGGTGGGGCTGTAAGGAGAAAGGAAACCTTTTCCACTGTTGCTGGGAATGTAGACTGGTGCAATCACTATAGAGGTCATTATAGAGATTCTTTAAGTATCTAGGACTCAAGATTCCATTTTACCCTGTTATTCTCCTTCTAGGTATATACACAAAAGAATTAAAACTATCATACCACAGAGACTTCTGTGCACCGATATTTATAGAAACTCGGTGACAGCTTAATCTCGGGAACAGACTAAAAGCACAGCAAAGGAAAACTGGGTAAGAAGATGTGGATTTTTTTTTAATACAATGGAGTATTACTCTGCCATTAAAAATGATAAGTTTGAGTCATTTATATTCAAATGGTGGTACCTTCAGGACATACTCATAAGTGAAATAAATAAGTCACAGATGTGTAAATACCATAACTTTTCTCTAGTGTGAAAAACTAAAGGTGTAAATGTATGTCAATATGATGATAGATAATTTGAAATAGGATGAAAATGTTCAAAAGCAAAAGGGAAAGGGCTAGTAGGGGAAAATAAAGAAGAGAAAGAAAAAATTTAATAGTGGATAAAAGGAAACAAAGCTTATGTATATGGGGGGGATGTAAGGAGGGCATGGGAATGGGAAAAATGAGAATCAAGATACATCGTGTACAGGTACAATTCTCAGTATTGAATGTGATTGTAACGTATGTATAAAATGTACCAATAAAGTCAATTTTAAAAAAAGAAAAGAAGAAAGAGGCTGGGAATATATCTCAGAGGTAGTGCATCTGCTTAGTAGGTGTGAGGCCCTGGGTTCTATCTCCTACACTGAAGGACAAAAGGGTGTTGCTCTCTGGAGCATTGTACACCTTTAAGTCCAGGAAGCCATGGAAGGAGGGTGGATGTTTTAAACCCAACCTGGGCAACTTAGCTGTCTCAAATAAAATATAAGAAAGGTCAAAGGACGTAATTCAGTGTGAAGGCCCTGGGTTAAATATTCCTAGTACCAGAGACAGGAGGCCAGGGAGAAGGAAGAGGAAAAAGAAAAACTGAGAGTAATATTGAAAGAAAGATGTCACCAAAGCTTTATAGTATATGAAAAACATACTGTACAGAAGTAAGTGAAAAAAGAAAAATACCCAAGCCACAGTAAATATTGAAATATTTTCACTCATATGTGACAGGGTAAGGCTGCTTAATTTTTTTTATAAGAAAAAACTAGATATGACTGTCCTGTTTGAAAATGTTTATAATTGGCATTTTCTAGGTAGCTGACTATAGCACTAATTGTATTACATAGTAATAGGCACTTGATTGTTTGAAGTCTTATGAAGAAATGAGCAGGTAGATATAAGAATTTCTAAAGTGTACTTTTTTCTTGGCTGAAAAGTCATTATGTTCAGTAGTAATATCCAGTGATTTTTAAAATTATCTTCTATTTGAAACAATAAACATAACTTTTAATTTATCAAATTTAGATGAGCAAATTATTTTTTCTGACATTATCTAATATTCAAACTAGATCATTCTAAAGTATAAAAATACTTAAAAGTGAAAAATTGATAGTTACATTTATTGAGAGGAGAATTTTCTCTATAAAATGAAGATTACAGCTTAGAAAAAATGTAATATCTCCCTTTTTGGAAAATTTTTGTAACATTCTTCAGCAAGAAAGTAAGGTTTTGATATTTTTCTATTATAGCCTTTTCTCTCTTAAACTTCCAATATTTCTGATTTAGCAGTAATCCTCCCAAAAAGTATGTTTTTTTTTAACAAATAGTAAACATCTGGTGCAAATACATTTTATGAAATGGTCTATTCATTTATGGTAATAAGTGAGAAAGGTGTGTTTTATACATACAAAAAAAACCTCAAACATAACCAGGTTTTAATATTAAATTCCCTACGATAGGTTCTGGGAAGTAGCATACTGTGATAATTTAGCATATTTCTGTTGAATGAAGAAATTACTGAATAGTTGAAATTTTTTAAAGAATATGTTAAGGAGGCATACAAGATAAAAAAGTGATAAAAAATTAAATAATTTTCCATAAACTTGCCTTTTCAAAGATACAGAGTGAAGTGCAAATGCAAAGGGCTTTACAGAACTGTGTTTAATATCAGTGTGTGATCAATTCCTGTGTTACGCAGGCTGCATCACTCCTCGAGTTTCACGGCTTATAACATTTAAGGCTGATCATTAGTATGACTTTCATTGTCTAAGAGTGCTGTATAGAAGACAGAATGTGTCCATTTCTAGATCACAGATACTTGTTTGCCACTGTTTTCCATATGTATAATACTTCTCTACTATATCAAAACTTTTTAGGCAACAAGAAGAAAGTGGTCCACTATTTCTTTTAAATAAAATTTCTCTTTCTCATTGTATTACTCTGTGCTGCATGGTGTTTGATCATTTTTAAACACAATTTCTTCTAAAAATGCAGTTCATAATAGTGTCTGTCTATTGTGAGAGTTACTGTGAGAGTTTAAAGTGATAACTGATGAAATTATCACTTTAATTAATATAATAGTTATGATAAAATAAAGATACTGATACTCATTGAAGGCATACTTGCTTAATGAGCTCTTCTTTTGTCATAACAGATGCCACATAGTATCAAAGAGGATATCAGTCTAGGGTACAGGTTATATATTTTTCTTGACCCAATAGTCTTATTAAATGATGCTCAATCGTTTTCCATAGTATTGTATTACACTATTAATAATTTCATTACAGAAGATGAATCAAATAAAACATTCCATACTTACTGTTTTTCATTTGTATTTATTGTATTCTATTTTTATAATGTGCATCTCAAGTTAACCATCAAATAATATGACGCATGCTCTATTATCCTAGAATCAGTGACTTACTATTTAGTTCCTAATTTGCTCAGTATAAAGAAGGAACCCTTTATGTGGTTCATTTTTCATTTATGATTTATTTCTTATAATCTTTTGAGTAAAAGCTTCTCATTATGTTTTCTATGTAGAATTTTTTGTTAATGATAAATGAAAATGAGAAAAGAAAATCATACTAAAGAAAGAAAAACATCTTGAAGGGTACTGAAGCAGATAGGAAGAAAACAACTAAAACCATATGGTTCCAGTATTAGTCTTTTTCCAGTATATTCTGGATGGAGAGAGAAAAAGGTTTCAAATTCTTCACCCAAAGGTTTATGAAACAAAATGGCTGGGTTACAAGTTGGAAGTCTTAGCATAACTTTATTTTGTAAGAGTCAAGGAGTGTCATGAAGCCAAGTACATGGTGGTGTGTGCTTATAATCCCAGCATAGAGAAGGTTGAGACAGGAGGACCACAAGTTTGAAGCCAGCTTGGGCTATAGCACAAGACCTTGTCTTAAAAACTAAAAAGAGGGCCAGGGAGTTAGTTCAGTGCTTCTGGCGCCTGTCTTGCAAAGGGCAAGGGCCTGGATTCGATCCCCAGTAACCACATATGATACTTGGTATGGAGACTCACGCTCAGCAGCAGTCATTACCACATACCACAGTGCCAGGCATGATGGCTCACTCCTGTCATCCCAGCACTCGGGAGGCAGAGGCAGGAGGATTGCTGTGATGTGAGTTCGAGGCTGAGCTCAGGGCCAGCCTGAACCACAAAGTGAGACCCTGTCTCAAAAAAAAAAAAAAAGCGACTGTCACAATCATTTTTAGTGCTCTAGGGAAAATGGTGGCTTTTGCGGAGCTGCTGCTAAAATGTATATTGGCCAAAATAATTCTTCACCCACGAAACAGACATTTCAGAACAGTGGTAGACATGGCAGATGATTCAGTTGGAAATTACACAGAAATCTGAAGGATTACTGTTCCTATTATTTGAATAGATTTTTAAAAATGAAGCCTGTCTCCAGAGCTGTCAAATTGATATCTTTTATAAATACTGACTTTTTTTGAAAATGAAAGATGTTATCTTATACATGACAAGAAATGTTCCCAGGAATAATTTCAAACTTAATTTCATTTTTAAAAATTACTGTATCACAAACTAAAGTTAATCTACAATATTATAGTTTCACTCTATTAAGTTACAGACTGATATCAGGATTAGTATTGTATTAAAATTATAATAAGTACTAATTTATGGTCTAACATCTTTTGATTGCTCTGGTTATAATGTTTCATTTTCCATAACTGCAAATCGTATGCCCACTTCTAAATGAAGAAATAATGCTGTCTTTGCTGTAGCACAGCAGTCTTGTCTTTAAATGTAAGGCTGTGGCAAGACAAAGTGTACTCAGAGACTCAATTGAGCCTGATTTGTTACACAAAAAGCCTATTCAGGCCACAAGAGGTATTGCACTTAGATCTGTAGTCTCAGGTCTTCAGGAGGAAGAGACAAGATGTCTTATACCTGGGAGTTCAAGCCTAACTTAAACAGCATAGCAAGATTCGTTCCCACATACACACTGAAGTTTGTTTATTTGTATTTTAGAATAAGAACATAAACTCCATTTCTTTATTTCGCATCATTCTGGTGTGTTAGTGCAATATTAACTAAAATAAAACCAGAATGACATTTTATTAGTGCCCAAATGCACTTTCTATCTAAATTGAGTTGATATTCTTAAATCATGCTCACATCTTGGAAGATAAATCTATGTAGCAAGCTATCCTTAAGAGACAGTCATTTGCCACACTTGCCATCAAAGGTCCTGCTCTTTGAAGTCTCCATTTCTCATGCTTTCTCTCTCCCCCTCCTTCCCTCTGTTTCTCTCCTCTCCTCTGCATAGTCCTTCTCTGTAGCTTAGACTGCTTCAAAAGCACATTTATCTAGATTTTCAAAACTGCTTATAAAATAAGTATTTGTGAAGATTTTTCCTTCAAATTCATTAAAAAAATAGTTTGCTGAAGCTGGGTGTCATAGCATGTACCTGAAATCCCAGCCCTTCGGTGGTCCAAGTAGGAGGAACACCACGAGTTCAGGCCAGCCTTGGCTACATAGTGAGTTCAAGGTTGGCCTGAACTACATAGAGAGACTTTGTCTCAAAATACAAACAAACAAAAAAAAGTTGTCAGAAACATTGTTAATTCTCAGTTCAGCAAGATAACCATTCTGATGCAAAGAATACTTTTTACAAACAAAATACTGTTAGGTTTGCTTATTCTCAGAAGTTGTGGTCACCTTCCTCTTTGATATTTTGCTTTCTTCTCTTGTGAATTATTAAGAGAAAAAACAAAGGGATCATTTTTAATATTTACAGCCACTTAAGGAAAGAAATCCATGGTTCAGAGAAACAGCCAATTTAAGGATCTAGTGAGTGATAGTCTTTCCTTCTATGCAATTTCTTCAGAGACTCTCTATGAATGTAAAGGACATGTCATCACATAATGAGTGTGAGAACTGGGAAAATTAAGCAGTCATGGATTGGGAATATGGTATCAGGTCCCAGAACACCCTAATGAAGATTATATGTTGACCAAATATATCTGCTGTGTAGCTCTGTAGAATGTTAGTTTTTGGAAATTAATAAATAGTTTTCATTTTTTATGAATGCTTAATGTGTGGTAATTTGCAGGGTATAAGATTAAATAAGCTCATTTCAGAATATGTCTAAAAGAGAAACAAGTGGGTAATAGCAAGTTGGTGGGCTTTAAGCAGTGTTGAGACACAGATCACTGAGGCTTGGTTATTTTTTTTTAGATTTCCTTACCAGAGGAGGGGTATGAAGTATAACTGAGAGTTTGTTAGAAAAAGGGACTCAGGATGGAGGTGAGGAGTCTTATCTGGGAATTCAATCCTTTCCTTTTCCTTTTTCTTTTTCAGTACCGTATGTTTTCATGTCAGCAAATTGACCTGCAGATGAAATTCTCATCCATGTCCTTAGGCTAGGACCAAAAATCTGCTAAAGTTAGAATTCCTCTTATTAATTTCTTATTTAATTTTCCCTAATATGGTGGAAATTTCTTCATTAATGAATTAATTTGAATTAGTTTTCTAATCCCAGGTATCTAAAGCTACTAGTGCCTATTGGCTGAATTATGTACTTGTTCTTAATCGCAAATTTTAAATCATAAGACAATACATGTTTAACATTAACTGACAATAAAATTTCTATTTTGGATAGTGGTGTGTACTGTAGGCCAATTGCTACAGTGTTGGTACAGCATTTTCCCCACATGCATGTGGATTTCAACTCTGGGGTTTTCTTAGTTTTAAAGTGCTGTGCTTTATAAAGCCAATAGCAAAGAGTTCAACATCATGACCACTTTAACATTTTTAATTTCTTATATAAGACTAATGAATGAGGGACAAATAGCATGTGTTAGTCAGTTTCCTATTTCTGTGACAAAATACTTGACTCCCACAAATAAAAGAAAGAGAACTTTATTTTGGTTTACAGTTTCCAGTGGGTTTAGTGCATGGTTGGTTGGCTGCAAGGAAAAACACAGCATGATGGAAGGATATTGTAGAGGACAGCTGCTCATATTATGATAATCAGGAAGCAGAGAGGGAAGGGAGGAGCTGGGAACAAGAACACACACTTCCAGGTCAAGCCCCCCTTGACTATCTCTAGCCAGCCTCCACCTCCTAATAGTACATTTAGCCATGAACTCAACAGTGGATCAATCCACTGGAGAATATAGTGCACCTTATAATCTAGTCACCTTCTGAAAATTCCTCCAATGACTCTATGAGACTTTGGGTGATCTATTATTTCTAAACTGTAGTAATATAAAAGAAGAACTTGAGATACTAAAAATTGCCCAAGAATGGATATCTATAAAGAAAGCTAATAGAATAAATTTTGTAAAAAGCTATCATAAAGTTAATCTCAGCTGAAATTTTACACTTGTATAGGAATTGTTTTGCTCATTATTTAGTCAATTAAGAAACAATTATGATTTCAAAAACATAAATTACTCTGAAATTATATATGCTAAATTTTACAGATAATGGGAGGTTTTCTTGAAGTTATACTGTAAATATTGTATTTTTTTTAAAGAAAAATGCAATGAAAGTTGTGACATTTTGCAAACAACATAGTACTAAATACTAGGCTGTGGAATATATAAAATGATGATGATGAAAGACATTTAAACCCTCAACTCAGAGGCTGGGGATTTAGCTCAGTGGTTCCTGCCTCTGCCTGGCAGGCACAAGGTCACGAGTTTGATGCCTGGTAACCACACACCACAATGATGGGCATGGTGGCTCACACCTATAATCCCAGCACTTGGGGTGGGGGGCAGAGGCAGAAGGATTGCTGTTAGTTTGAGGCTCGCTTGGGCTACACAGTGAGCTCAGGATCAGCCTGAACTACAAAACAATATCCTATTTCAAAAAAAGAAAAAACAAAACCCAAAAAATCAATCAACAAAAGCATATAAAATGTCAAAACTATGGATTTATTATTCAATAGTGAATGGTCCACACAATATATTATTAAAGCAAAAATATTGTGTCTGTGATTGAACCAAACTAAGTTGTTTTCTTAACAGAGATTTCTGAATATTGTTTTTCATCTACATTTCTATTTTATATCTCCTGACTAATTCTAAGTAACTGTTTTACACAGTGTTTTGCAAAGGAAGTTTTAAATTCTTACTGGAAGAAAACACAGCTGGTGTAAATGTCAGTAATAATTGTTTTAATTTATTCAATCTCTTCTAAATTTCAGCTTATTAAAGTCAATGCCATGAGCCCCACTATAGCTGTAATTTTCAAAATGGTGTTTCAGACACTCACTTTACATACAAATCTTATTAACTTAAAAGGCTCAGCAGTAGAATCATCAAATACTAAAATAAATTTTAAAAGTCTTCCACTTTTCTTTGGAAATGAAAGCAAATTGAACTTAATGAGTTTTTATTATTTATTTTCCTTTTATGTGAAATATTAAAATAGCTGTATTATTTTTATGTAAGATAAAGTTAAATATAGTATAATAACACAATGACTGCATAATTATTTATTTTATGGTTATATGCTTAGGTATATGACATATATCTTTTATAATCTTCTTTAAAGGTTATTTTAAAATTTGTTTCAATAAAGTATATAAGTATACTGGTTGAAATTAACATGGATAAATATTCCATCTTTTTATTTTTGTCTACTTTCAAAGTTAATGAAGTATTTGAAATTGTGAACTATTTAAGGTTTAGAAGTTTAAAATATTTTCCAAAGCATTATTTTGACTAAAAATAACAACCTTGCTCACTCCAAAAATTGTAAGGCTTTCTCAGAAATAAGTCCCTAAAACATTCTCACAATGAAACTGAGCCTCAACTGAAGATAAAGATTCTAGTAATGTCACCAAAAGTTATCACTGCAATTATATTTTGAAAGCAAGAGTGAAGACTATATTCTGATTGGGAGAAAAACAATTCCAAAATATGCATGTATTCAGTAGCATCAAATGGCAAAAAGTCTTTATTTCTATTTCTATTTACTGAAGGAGGAAGACCTGGAGAAAAATACAACCCAAAGAGGATATTTCTGAAGTGTGTTGTAAAGTACAGAAGCTATACATTATACTGTACCTTTAGCTGAAGCATTCTCATATGCTAATCTGGTCACTAGGTCTGCACAACAAAATCCCTTTGCAAAAAGATTCAGTTTAATCACATCTGAAGACAATAACATGTCTAGAGTGCATGATGGGTAATGACAGGAAAAGAATGACACAGAAGTTAGCAAAATGTTTTTGTTCTGAAAATAATTTGCTCTATATCAACTGCTTTTGGGGAAGCACTGACTTGACTAGTAGCATTTTTAAAGTAGGGGCTAGCTAGAAATACTTAAACTGATACTAGTCTTTTTGCCTCTGTAAAATACAAACAATAGGGTTAGGCACCTCTTCTTTCTAAAATCTTTTGACTCTGTGATAATTAATGGCTATGAATTGTCAGTAAATGCATTAGGCAGATATCTGAGACTGAAGCATTTCAGGGATTAACAGCTCCCTGATGGTAGGTCGTTCTAACTTTAAGTTTATTCTCTTAGACAAATAATTCAACTCTTGCAAAGTATATCTGTATAGGCCAGCACACAAAGGATGCCAGTTCAAGTAGTAGTTTAACACTTTATTGGGGAATTCAGAATTCATTTAATCAATTCAATGAAATGTCACAAATGCAAAAGGATTGTTGTATTGACAGAGAACCCACACCACTGAGGGTGTGGAACAAAAACACATGATTAATGTCTTCCACATAAACTATGTAATCAAGGTAATTAAGCATTGTTGTGGAAAGAGAAGATTTAATTAGTTTGGGACATTTAGAAACTCTTAATAAAGTTTACTCATTAATCTTACACCTATTGTTAGCACATGCAGTATTATATCATGATGGTACTGATTGATGATAGTTATAGCACAAATGGTATACATTTATGAAATAATATTTTAAAAATATGATTAAAACCTTTAGGAAAAAATACCTATCAAATTTGAAGATCGCAAGAACGTGATAACTGTAATACAAAATTATATTATTGCTCTAATATTTTTTCCAGGGCATCAAACTACATTTTATTATTAATAGAAAGATTTTAGTATTTTGCATATATTCGTGAACTCATACAATGATCTTACCTCTCTGGTCTCAAAGAAATAAGCTTCTCAGAGCAGAAGCTTTTGATAAAAAGACTTTTTTGAATTAATACATTAACTTATACCAATTATTTTGAATTTCTTTCAGTTATTTTCCTATAAATACATTTTTAAAGTACTATGAAATAGTACTTTAAAACACAATGTCCCATTTCAAGTCCCATTTTTTGAATTTGTTAGTTTGATGAAAAGATGCTATATTTTATATGTCTCAAAAGATTTTCACTTATTCTTAATTTGTTTTTAAATAGTTTTGTGAGAGCAAGAATTACCTGTTTGATTTTCTTAACAAAACAGTTATCTCTGCCCCTCCAAGAAGTAACCAAAAAAATCAAGGTAACAGCTAAATAAAAGTATTTTAAGAAACTTTCAAAGCTATGAAATATAAGAAGTATTTTCTGTTATTATGTGCCTGCCTTGTAAGAAGACAATACAAGCACATTTAAAAGCATGCTATTTTTTTCTTTTGTAGTGTTGGGGTAAAACCAGGGCCTCCTACATGCTGAGCACTATATCACTAAGTTGCATGCCTATTCTACAAAGTGTACATTAATTTGTGAAGAACATGTTATTTTAAGATGGGAAATTCCTCTTTTAAACTAAGTATAGTTTTTGAAACCTTGACAATAAAAATCTCTAATACACACTAACAGGTTATACAAACACAAAAATATTAAGGTTTGGCCTTTTCAACTGTAGTTTTACCTATAAAAAGAACTGACGACCAAGATTTTGTCATTTTTAAATTAAATGTAAGAAATACCTAAGATTTTTAAAGAATGTTTATTACTTTAATCTCAGAGGTAAAAGTCAAATCCAGGAAAACGTTGTCAAAAGAATTTTGACACTTTATTTCCTATTTGCATCTAAGAATTAGGAAATCTAATTGCAAATCTTAACTTGAAGTTGGCTGTATTGGTGGATGCCTGTAATCCCAGCACTTTGGAGGCTGAGGAAGGAAGATCACCAGGAGTTCAAAGACAGCCTGAACTGTGTAGTGAGACCTTGTCTCAAAAAAAACAAAAACAAAACACAACAACTTAGGTCCCTTTCTCCTATTGTTGATTGTAATATAACTCCTGCTACGGCTTGATCTTTCTTTAAACACCTTTTAAAAAGTCATTCTCTTCAAGTAAAATAGATATAACATTTGCTTTCAAGAGTCCTGAGAGTCAGGCATGATGGCACACATCTATAATCCCAGGTACTCTGGAAGTTGGTTGTCAGGAGGAGGATCACAAGTTCAAGGCCAGCTTGGAAAACTTATCAAGACCCTGCCTCAAAATAAAAATTGAAAGGACTGGAGATGTAGCTCGGTGGTAGAGATTTGCCTAGCCAGGACTCCATCCCAGTACTGAAAAGAAAGCAGAGAGAGAGAGAGAGAGAGAGAGAGAGAGAGAGAGAGAGATATTGGGGGAAACAGAGCAGTAGGTAAAAATACAATGCACCTAGTAAGATCTCAATAGACATCAATTATAATAATAATTATTAAGGCCAACAAAGACCAAGGAGGTAATTAATAAAGATATTCTAGTAAAAACTGAAATGGTGAACTATCCTCGGTTTCTTCCCAGCAATGAAATATAGTAGAGTATAACTTTTTGGTGCAGTAGCTTTAGATTTGATGTAAAAAATTAAGATGCTAAAAATTAATGTTGAAATTTGTTTCTAGATGGAGCATAAGGCTGGCAGTCAGACAAAATGAGATTTTCATGTGGCTGTCATCAATGTTAACAATGTTTCATTTCCAACATCTAAATTAATTAAATGTCTAATACAGGTACCATGCCATGATTTGCATGGGAGTGTTTTATCCACAGAAGGCAATACCAGGTTTTATCTGTGAAAAGTATTCAATTTGAAATTGCATATTTGGGGGACAAATGGGATGCAGGGAAATACTTTTTTCTTACCACCAAAGGTTGCTTTAAACAGTCTCTGAATATCTTTTTGTGTTCAAGGAGTTACGAATACACTCTGCCCAAATCTGCTGATCTGCTATATTGACTATCTTGAGATAAAGACATTTGAAAAACAAGTGTCTCTTTTATTACTAAAGACAGGAAGTTGAGGCTGTTGAAAAAATCTTTGCAAACACTGTGAGATTAGCCCTTCTCTTTTATCTCTTTTCTCTACTCAGCCAACTAGCACAAACCAAGCCATTCTGCTTCACTTTCCTACTCTTTGTTTAGTTGAGTACAGAAATGTTCAACTCTGGGATTTGGGGTCTTTATTTTGACATCTCTAGTGTCAAGCCAAGCTTGTAAAGCTTATGTCAATTTAATTCTTCATCCTGGACAGGGTGGGGGGCAGGAAGCATTCAACACAGCAGAGGCAAAGTCTTTCCTCCCTTATGGTGCATATTACGCACTTGAGTGCTTTTAGTCCTCACAGATTTTTTGCTGCTGTTGTTGTTCTGGAAGTGGAACCCTGGTTACATACTCTGCCACCGGGTTCCAGCCCCAGTTCTCACCTACCAACTAGTTGTTTGCATAGCTTTCTTCTGGAGATGTTTTTTCTTATCTGTCATTCTTGAGCACTAGAAATGGCTTTGACTTGGTAATTAACTATTGCCTATTCCAAGAGGAAACAATGTGCAGCATGTTCTTACTTTTACCACTTAGTTATCTTAGTTTTCTCCTTGGTTCTATGTTTAAGTAATTACATTATTTAAATAAATAAATTGTATCCATGTATTGTCTAATTATGAAACCAAGTGAAGGAACTGTGGTTTGTAATATGCTGACATAGATCATTTTGACCAGGCTCAAAAGTTATGAATTCAGTGTGAATTTTGCATTAATAAGCCAGAAAACATTCTTAAACTTCAATTTTGCTGTTTTAGAAATGACATCAGATCCTTTAAGAGGCTAAACATTATGATGAGCAAAGCGCTGAGCTAGGAGTGAATATCTAGGTTCTAGTTTTGAGAACTTGATCTTCTGATAGTTGAGGTTCCTTTTTGATCAACCTCTGTCATGTATTACACATGTGCTGTGAGGTTTGCGCGGTAGTACGAAATGGCTCCTGCTTTCATGGGGCTTCTTCTAGTTGGGTGTGATTCTTTCACTGGATAATCTCCAAGGGCATCTTTAAAAATTCTGATACTCATCCTGTTTGAAGATTGCCAAGGATGAACTGGCAGTGTGTATAGGAAGAGAAAAGACATCTCACAGCAGCACTTTAGGTATGAAAAGTAAAGGGAAGGAAATAAGCTCAGAAGGACTCAATTAGTAATTGCTCATATAATCATCTTACTGAGATTCTAACTATATGTTTCTAATGTGTGGTTTTGCAAGTTTGTTTTTCTAATAGTGTATCTTTCTGCCTTTGACTTTTCTTCACTACTTGTTTTATTATTGTTATGGTTTATATCTAAGCCTCAAAGCCTCATGTACTCATAGGTGTGGCTTTGGGGAGTGATTGGATCATGGGGACTGATGCTCATCCATGGACTGGTCCCCTGGTGACTATACCTAAGTGTGGCGCTGGGCAGTCAGCCTCGTCAGAAGAGGCTGCATAGTAGGGTGTGTCCTGGAAACATTTATCTACCTTCCTGGCTTCTCTCTTTGCCCTTTGTCCTTTGCTTCCTGTCTGCAATGCCTGTCTGCCGTGCTGCTCCCTCTTGGAGCCAGTCTGTTATGGACTGAAACCTCTACAAACTATGAAGCAAAGTAAATCTCCCTTCTTTGGTCTGTGCTTTGATTTATTGTTAGACTACAGCATAAAGAAGGTAAGCAGGCCCTGTGAATAGAGTAGGAGAAGAATTGTTTTTCCTATACATGTGGTAAATATGAAAGATCTCTCAGACAAGACTTGGAAATTGTACATTTATACACACACACACACACACACACAGAGGTTTACAAAGGTTGATATAAATCATACATAAATTAAAGGAGCAAGCTACCCCTCCCAAGTCCTATCGCTCTCCTCACTATATTGTTATTTCTATGTTCTTAACTCAAATTGGAAAAAAATAAAAGACAAAATTACACAATCTTAGTGCTTATTGAGTGGGGAGATGGGGACAGGAAAGAGAAATACAGCCTCCTGTGTTGTGGCAGTATTGGCAAAGAGCTACCAGACTGTTCTCAGAAATGAACAGACCCTCAGTACTAATCATCAAACAAGAAAGACAGAATTTATGCTGATTTCCCACCTGTTTCAGACCCTGGTGATCATGATCTTGTGAGACTCACATAAGATAAGGCTTCTCAGTGTGCTTTGCAAACTGTAAAGTACCATAGATTTTATGATCAGTGTACATTTGAGTACAGATAACAGCATGGCAAAAGATGTAGGCATTTTCACACACACACACACACACACACGCACACACACACAAACACACAAACACTAACAGAGGTGCTTTAGAGTGCTTATTCTTTCAGCCATGGCATTAGAGAATCATCTTGATGACCTGGCAGGCCACAGAAGGGAAACTGGTAACAACAGAACTAGATACAGTGATATTTTCATTTTTCCTAACCTTGGATACATAAGATTGGTCTTTCCTGCATTCTCCATAAGTGGGCAAAAACAATGGCAAAAAGTTCAGGCTTCTTACAAGAACTATTTTCTCCTGTACTGGCAAGTGTTCAAGATTGTTTACACATCACAGGGGTCAATGTGACTCATTATTCTTGAAGGATTACCCTCTGAGCTCTTCAATTGTGAGAATCATCAAATCTTATAGTATTTTAAAATATAAAACGTTGTCATTAAGAAGTTGGTGTCTACAAATAGCATTTTACAATCTGCTCAGGGTACTGCTTCATTGTACAATGGTTAACATGCAAGTAAACACTTCATTATCTGGTAAGACTGAATGTTTGTGGGATTTATAAATAGTTAACTGAAAACTGCGCTCCAAAGAGAAGACAGAAAATACTAAAATTTCACTGAGATGTTTAATTTCAAAAATTATGTCATCAAAATGTCTGACTTGGTTTCCTCTTTTCCACTGAGTCTCTCAATATCATTCATCTGGATTATCCCAACATTTCCTACATATTTCTCCTTGTATCTACATTCATTCCTGCGCCAGTCTTTCTTAACATGGCCTATAGTTTACTTCTTCTAGGGGATGTAATCATAATATCTATCAACTCAAAAAAATCTATATTGGTTACAGAAGAAAATTTATTTATTTATTTTTATTAATTGAGGTAATTGGTACATTTTAAGTATACATTACGATAACATTCATTATTCAGAATTTGTACTGTACATGAAATATTTTGATTCTTATTTATGTCCAATCCTCCTATCCTCATTTTAACTCCTCTACCTTGTTATATACATAAGCTTTGTTTCCATTTTTTCCTTTCTCCTTTTAAATTATTTTCTTTCCCTTCTTTGCTTTTCCCTGATCCTACCCAGTTCCCCTTCCACTTTGTAAATTTTCTTTCAATTTCATAATACCTATCATACATTTTGGAACTATTTATACTTTCAGTTTCACAAAAATGGTATGATATTTACACATATGAGTCCTGTTTATTTCACTTATGAGTGTGGCCTCAAGGTGCATCCACTTAACTATAAATGTAACTAATTAATCATTCTTTATGGCTGAGTGATAGATACTCCATTCTATTAGAAAAAACTCAAAACACCACATCTTCTTTGTCCAGTCTCCAGTTGATGGGCATTTGGGCTATTTCCAAGATTTGGCTATCACAAATTGTGCTAGCCAATTTGTGTGTATACAAGGGTGCATATATGTCACTGCATGATGATTCTTTTAATTCTTTCATGAATATACCCAACAGGGAGATAGCATGGTCAAATGGGACCTTTAGTTTTTTGAGGAATCTCCACACTGATTTCCACAGTGTTTGTACCAGTATACATTCCCACCAATAGTGGAAAAGGGTTCCCGTTTCCCCACAACCCCACTAGCATTTTGTTACTTTTTGATTTTTTGATAGCAGTCATTCTTTTTGGAGTGGAATCTTAGTGTTGTTTTCATCTGCCCCTCTCAAATGACCAGTAGTGTTGAACATTTTTTCATAGTTTACTTGCTGCTTTTACATCTTCATCTAAAAAATGTCCACTTCAGATGTCCATTTTTGAATTGAGTCTTTAAATTTGGAGGATCTGATTTTTTAAAGTTTTTTTGTATATTCTAGATAGTAGTCCTTTGTCTGAGATACAATTGGTAAAGACTTTTTCCTACATTGTAGGTTGTCTTTGTGCTCTGTTGGTAGGTTCTCTTGCTATGCAGAATTTTTTAATAGGATGAGATCCTAATTGTTGGTTCTTTGTGCTAGTTCCATGGTACTGAGTTTTGTTCATAAAGTCTTTCCCTATGTCGTTATCTCCAAGAGTTCTACATAATCTATCTTCAAGCAGGTTTATTGTTTCTGTTTTAATATTTAAATCTTTAATCTTCTTCAATTTTAGTTTAGTGCTTAATGAAAGATGTAGGTTTAGTTTTAATCTTTTGCAAGTTGAAACCCAATTTTTCCAGCACCTCTTAGTAAAGAAGTTATCTTTCCTCCAATGAAGGTATTTAGCTCCTTTGTCAAAGATGAGGTGACTTAGTATGTCTGGAGTTATTTCTGCATCTTCTAGTCTATTTTATTGATCTTTGTATCTGTTTCTTTCCCAGTACCATACTGTTTTTTTAATCACAGTATCTTTGTAGTATGTTGCGAATCTAGATACCTCTTGCCATATCTTTGTTGCCAAGAATTGCTTTTGCTGTTCTAGGTCTCTTCTAGTTCCAAATGAATTTTTGAATTATTTTCTCTAGTTCTCTGAAATATATTGTTGGAGTTTCAATTGAGATTGCATTGAATCTATATAGCAATTTTGGGAGTATGGCCATTTTTAGTATATTAGTTCTTTCTACCCAGAAATAAGGGATGTCTTTTAATTTTCTGCTATGCTCTTTGAAATCCGCCCCCACCTTTTTAAGAGTCTTCTAGTTTCAAATTAAATGTCTTTTGTGTCCTTTGTTAGATGGGTTCCTAGGTATTTCCTTTTTTTTTTCCTTTTGAGACAGGGCTTGCTTTTGTAGATCAGGTTGACCCTGAGATCAACCTTGAACTCACAGCAATCCTCCTGCCTCTGCCTCCCAAGTACTGGGATTACAGGCATGAGCCCACTACACCCGGCACTGTGGTATGTGGTTCTGATTGTTGGTGAGCCTAAGCCTCCATGCCTAGCATTGTTGTATGTGGTTACTGGGGATCTAACCTGCCTTTATGCTTCCAAGGCAGGCTCAGGAACCACTGAGTCAAATCCTTGGCCCGGTATTTCATTTCTGAGGATGCTACTGTGAAAGAAATTGTTTCCTCAACTTCTCTCTCAGTGAGTCTATTATTCACATACAAGCAGGTTACTGATTTTTGAGTGTTGACCTTACACTCAGCTGCTCTACTGAATCTGACAATTAAGTCTAGCAGCCTTTTGGAAGTGTTTGGGGTCCTCTATATAGGATATCATGTTGCCAGAAAATAATAACAGCTTAACTTCTTTTTCTATCTTTATACTTTTTACTTATTTGTCTTATCTAATTGCTCTGGTTAATGCTTCCTAAACTGCTGAACAAGAGTGATGATAGTGGACATCCTTGTCTTGCTCCTGATTTTACTGTGAAAGATTTTGGTTTCTGATCACTTAGTATGATGTTGGCTGCTGATTTGTCATAGATGGCTTTGTCAGGTTGAGAGAGACCATCTATTCCAATTTTTGTAAGAATTTTATCATGAATAGGTATTGAATTTTGCAAAACATTTTTTCTGCACAGAAAAAAATTTAATTCTAGTTTTCCCCCATGTCCCCACAGCCTATTTCTCATTTTACTCTTTGTCAGAGGGTGGTTCTCCAAGCACACAAGGCACATGAACACATATATCCAATATGAATCATTTTACTCCCTTGAACATGCCGGAAGGCACCATTTTGTCTATATTTCTTCATTTCCACAAAGAGGAAAGCAGTGCAATTGCTGAGGGCTGAATTCAGTTAAGGAGCATAGTTGCTGAACTAGAGGAGGATTTTGAGTTGGCAAATTTTCCCTTCCTCTGTCTTATGAATTTCAGATGCACATTTTCAGGTTTTCTATTATGTGAATAGTTTTGTGCTCAAAAGAAAATAATTTTGGGGTGATTTTCTGACTGTTTTCTAAGGATTAGAAATACTTTATGCAGAACATGTATACTCTGATCTAAAAGTGAAAAATACATATTAAAAACCAGAGTAGCATAAGGTCATAATACATTATTTGAGCCCTTTGTTTGAGATATAACTTTGCATATACCAATTTTAAAACTCTCAGAAGTAATTCTTTCCATAATTAATAAGTCCTATATAAGAAAAAAAATCTATATTGCAATGCAGAAGTTGTTATTTCTGCAGCCCAACAATGAATTCTTTGTTCCTCCAATGATTTTTTACCATAGGTTTTTTTTTTTCAATATCCTTAAAAATGGAAACATTTTGCAGCCCAAATGATCCTTTTCTTTTTTTCTTTAAAAGTGGATCTTTTCTTACCTCACAAAGATAAAATGGACCATATTTCTCTTTTCAGTACAAAATAATAGCTATGGATGATCAAAGGTAATTGTATCACAAGATTAAAGAGACTTTTGTAGTTGGAGAGGCAGCCTTTTCTCCTAGTCATCTTGTAAGATTAGTCAGTTTCACTTATTCATTTCTCTCTGTCTGTATTAGGAACCCACAGATGAAATTTATGAAGGTCAATAAATTTTCAGGGTTGACATTCCCAACTTTCAATATTAGATATGGTTATCAAAACTACTTAAACCCTGTTATAATCAATGTAAATGCCAAAGCTGGCTAATTTGGAATTGTCAAGCAGAGAAAAAATAATTATATACAACACATAATGAAAAAGTTAGACTGTGTCTTTTTAAAGATTTCTTTCCACATTTTCTTCTTCTTTCTTCTTTTTTGAGTAGGTCCACCATTCCAGTTATTTTATATTCTTTTCTCCCCAGTACTGGGGATTAAACCTAGGCCCTTTGCACTGAACCGCAATCACCAGACACTTAAAAAAAATCTTTATTGGTACATTACATATACGCATCATGATTGCACTCCATAATGGGGATTTGTACCAGTATAAAACACAACTTAATTCTCACTTTTTCCCATAGCCCTACCCACCCTACCACCCCCCCATATACATAAAATTTGTTTCCTTACTTTTTTGTTATAATCTCATTATTTTTCCCCCTTCACCCTATTTTACTTTGAGCATTTTCTATTTCACAACATATAACATACAAAAAACTGCTGGACCTAATCGCCAATTTTAGTCACGTAGCTGGTTACAAGGTCATTGTTCAAAAATCAATAGCCTTTGTATACACAAACAGTAGACCCACTGAGATAGAAATTGGGGAGTCAGTCCCTTTCACAATAGCACCCCAAAAATAAAATATCTAGGAATCAATCTAACAAAGGAGGTGAAAGACCTCTACTCTGAAAACTATAGCACTCTGAAAAAGGAGATAGAAGATGATATCAAAAAATGGAAAGACATACCTTGTTCCTGGGTAGGAAGAACCAATATTGTCAAAATGATTACACTCCCAAAACTACTCTACACATTCAACGCAATCCCGATTAAAATCCCAACAGCATATTTCACAGATCTAGAGAAAAAAAATCCAAACTTTCATCTAGAACCACTTTTTTTAAAATAAGAAGTTCCTACATCAATAAGTTGCCCAGGCTGGGCTCAAAGTTGCAGTCTTACTCCTCAGTCTCACAGAGTTCTGGGATTACAGGGATGTGCCATCATGCATGGCTTCTTGCAAACAGGTACTAATATATTTATTTATTTATTTTTGAGACAGGGTCTCACTTTGTAGGTCTGGCTGGCCCCAAACTCATTATGTAGCCCAGGCCAGCTTCAAACTCACAGCAATCTTCCTACCTCTGCCTCCTGAGTGCTGGGATTATAGGCGTGAGCTACCGCGCTTGGCATTGTGGTATGTGGCTACCAGGGATTGAACTCAGGACCTTGCACTTGTCAGGCAGAAACTGGAACCACTGAGCTAAATCCCTGGCCCATTAAAACATATTTTTAAACTAAAAAAAGAGCTTCTATATGTAAATAATAACAAGTATTCTTTGGAATTTTTGCATTTACATAAATTGACAGATTAGATCTTTGAGTAAGACAAGCATAGAAGATTCACACATTTTAGTAGGATGTACAACTATAAATGTTGGAGTTTTAAAAAGAACTTAAGGAGAATTCCTTTTGTCAGATTGCTACGATGAACCAAGTCAGGGTTTTATCTATTTTTCATAACAAGAAGTAGGTTTGTACCTGCAACACATAATACAATCCTTTAATACTATTGTATTAAATAATGTAGAGCATTTGCTACTGAATACGCAAGTTTTTAAATATCTATGCTGCTAGATTACTGTTATCCATGCTGTAAAACGCTAATGTAATATTTACAAAGCCTCTAGTTTGCTTGTTTTGTAGATGCAGTGTAAGAACAAAAGGCACAGCTGGCTCAAGACTACTATATTTAGCTCCCATCAAACTATCATTCCTTATTTCTTTGAAGTTTAGATAAATGTGATTTTGAACTCATGGTCCATTGTTAACAGAGAATGAAAATGTGAAATAGAATTTAAGATTCATTTCTCCTTGGACCACATTCATGGATGTAGTATTAGAAAAGCCCTCTCTCTGACAGATAGTGTGAAGTCTGAAAATGTGGGCTCTGCTTTAATCTTAGGAAAAACACTCTCCCTGTAGCTTAATCATTCATCTGTGCAATGCATGTAGTAATTGTACTACACAGTTTGAAGAAGTATTAGGAAATATAAATAAAATAATATATATAATTTTAAAGACATTATGCAATATACTGTCTCATCAAATTATGAAATTTTATGGATCACTTATAACAGATGTATTACTTCAAATTTTTATATTCACTATTTGGAGAACTATTAGTACAAAGTCGATCTATCTACCTGAAGAAGATAAGGAAAACACATTTTTCTTTTTTTTCTATTGTAGGTTTAGAAAAACAAATTCTGGAAAATTACTCTTTCCAAGTCGCTAGTATGAAGTCAGAAGTTTCCCTAAAAAAGTTTGTTGTTAACATAAGATGTGGTATCTATGGCAGGTTTCAGATTTTAACATTTAGGCTGTGGTAGTTGCCATAGAAACACAACTTCAGGTACTGAATAGAACGAACCATATGTTATTCATAAAGGAAATTCCTAAAGATTTTCTTAGGATATCCTGGAAAACTATAGTATAAATAGATCAAACTACAGATAAATTTTTTTGCTCACTATAGGCCACTGCTTTTGGAAAAACATAACTGGTGAGATTAGAGCTGTTCTTTACTGTCCAAAGCAAGGTAGGAGTTCAAAGATTCACCAAACGGCCTCAAAGCAGCCAGTGGCTAGTGTGATTTCTTAGTAGAATATGTTATAAATTTTATCAAAGTAGTTTCAGAGTTTGAGAAGACAGAAAATTTTAGTTATAGAATTGCATGATTTCCTTCAGCCTTTGCAGTAAACAAATTCCTAATGTTTTAAAATACAATGTAATGTAATCACCATTAATCATATATATTATCACATAGTCACATAGTTTTATGCCCATGTTCTTCTACTTAATCTTGGTATTATTTATACAAAATAAAGCCTCAAATGCTGTATGATGCCAGTTATGCAATAATAAGAATGGTACCATTGAAGAATATCAAATTCAGTCTAGAGATTTAGCTCAGTGGGAAAGCATTTGTCTAGCTTGGGGCCTTGGATTCAGCCCCTCAGCATATATATGTGTAAAAAAAGGTTATCAAATACTAAATGATGTATGCAGTTCTTTTTTCTGATTTTATTTGCACCCCTCTTTGTGAGGATGGAAATCTAGAAGAGATATTTGCCAAAAGACTTTCTATAAAGTGTAATGACTTTAGATTTCTTAATTGTATTTTCAAAATTTATGTTAACTTAGTTTAATATCACATGTATCTAATTCATTCATACCTTTACCACCAAATTTATTGAAAACAATCATAGGAAAATAAAGACAAATTATGTTTACTATAAAAATACACAAATTTGGTAAAATAATTTATTTTTGCTGTTTTAAAGTTAATTATTCAATATAAAGCATACCCACAAAGGAAAGTTAATTTTTAGTTAATTAAGGTCATTAAAATGAGATACAGTGTGTTCTACTTTAGACCAATTATAGTCTTTGTCAACTTTAAGAATTAGTCATACAAGTTTCACATTTATCTCTTTGACAACTGGAGATATCTGGTCTTGAAAAGAATAACTGGGATGACAGATTTTTAAGATTCAGTACAAGAAGCAAAACTTTGATTAATTCCTGCAGTTACACTTTAGATCCAAAATGTCCCTCATTAGGAGGTAGGGCCATGATGGAAGAGACAGTTCACTGGGCCCATGACCAGGGAGCATATGTCTCCCTTTCTGGCTCCTCCCTTCTCTCTCTGGATCCTTGCTGCCATGATGTGAGTTGCTTTCTTCTACCATGCTGTGGAGCCAGCTGAGCACAGAAGGAATCCCATCAAATGAGTCTTTGCTTCTTTAAATTGTGGATGTTGGGTATTTTGTCCTAAAAAGGACTATGACTACTACACCTACTAATCTTTAAGGATTTAATTGAATAGACCTCTGGGTCCATATCAATTTTGTTCTAGTTTAAAAAAAAAAAAACTTCATTCATTATCATATAATTTTTTAGTAATTAAAATGTAAATCAGAAAACATAGACCAAACAATAAAGAACAGCAAACTACAACGTGTCTAACAATTTCAATTTCTCTATATTATCTTTAATATACATGTATATATGGATGCTGTATTTTCTAAAATTATATTTAAAAATATATGGAGTAAGTGTATATGCTTTATTTCAAAGTCTTGGCTATCTATATGCATTCTTAAGTGTTGTGAATATTCTTAGTAGGAATTGCCTGCAGCTCATTTAGAAGGAGGCATGTAAGTATAGGATTTTATGTGATCTTCATTTTAAGCCTGTTACTTCCATTTTAAAGGTAAGGAATGTCTTGTTTCACAGAGAAGCTAACTTAATTGCCCTAGTCATATATCTAGCACATTCCTTTAGAAATAGTTTGGTATTCTTATTTTTTAGGTTTTTTTTTTTTTTTTTTTGAGATAGGGTCTTGCTTTGTAGTTCAGGCTGGCCCTGAGCTCAGCCTCAAACTCACATCAAAACAATCCTCCTGCCTCTGCTTCCCAAGGGCTGGGATTACAGGCATGAGCCACCATGCCTGGCACTGTGGTATGTGGTACTGATTGCTGCTGGGCGTGAGTCTGCACACCCAGTATAGTTATGTGGTTACAGGGGATAGAACCTGGGCCCTTGCTCTTGCAAGATAGGTGCCAGAACCACTGAGCTAAATCCCCGGCCCTAGTTTGGCACTCTTAATGTTGAATGTGATTACCATAGGTATTCATAATGTACCAATAAAGATAATTAAAAAATAAAGAAAGAAATAGTTTGGCATAAGTAAATGATTACATGTGAATTTATTTATTATTTATTTACTCAATTTTTTTGGTTGCTGAGGAGTCATCTCAGATCCTCATACGTTCTAAGCAACTGCTTTACCACTGGGTTAGGCCTCCAAATCATAGGAACTTATTTAATCTAGAAATAGTATTAAAATATTTATGAACTTTTATCTAAGTTCATGAAACTTTATATCATATTTCAGGTGAAATTTTATTTGTTGTGCAAAAATTTTGTTGCCTGTTTTCAGATGTAAAACATTTTTCATAAAGAAAAAATATTCCAGATACCTTTTTATTGTTTCTATCTCATTTACTTAGTTATAACAGAATTCTGAGAGTTTTGATACATAGTTATATAAACTGTAATGCCCTTTTTCATTTCTGTCATTGAAAAAGAAAGAGAAGATAAATGTTTGAGGACTGTCATTATTTATTCCTATGAAAAGGCTTTATGAAAGTTGCATATTAGATTCATTCTCAAGTATGTTCCAAGTGAATGCACCTATCCCTATTTTTAAAAAAGAGATTGCAACAATATTTGAATATTTTATTTTTACTTTTCAATGACCTGCCAGTTATGAATAATGGTAATGCCTCAGCCCATTACTGTGCATGCCAATTTCTTAAAAATATAGTCCACATCAACAATGTCAATGACTACAGTATAATAATACTTCCAGTGATGTAAAAGATATTATGAAAGTGTTGTGGCATTTTAAATATTTACAAACTAAAGGATATTATGTTTCCACAGCCATCATACATCAATTTAACTACTGAAGAAATAAACATTGTAATCTATCTAATCCAATAACAGTGGAAATGTAAAACTTGTTGAATTAAAAGATAAAGGCACTTTCAAATACAAATCTTGTAATAAAATACTACTAACTGGAAGTTTCTGAATCTTTATTTACTTATTAATGAATAGCATAGACAAATAAATATTTTATTTATTTACTAATAAATAAAATAAAAATTATTAATTAAAAAGTCTAATTTATTAGTAATGTGACAAAATGCTCATTTTAATGTTTACTTGTTTATTTATTTATTTAGGTCTAGAGGTAAAACTCAGGACCTTGAGCTGGTCAGGCAGGCATGGTGTCACTGAGCTAAATTCCTGGCCCCAATATTTGTTTTTGATATTAATAATAATTTTAATTTAATTTTGAGTTCAAACACACAGGATCTAAAAATAAACACTATGACCATACTTACATGTTTTTAAAAATTTTTTGGCATTGTTATTGGGTGTACCTTTAAACTGATCTGAAATTGGGCTGGGGATTTAGCTCAGTGGTTCTGGCACCTGCATTTTGAGCACAAGGTCCTGGGTTCGATCCCTGGTAACTACATATAACAATGCCAGGCATGGTGACTTGAGGCTGGCCTGGGCTAAGGAGCGAGCTCAAGGCCACCCTGAACTACAAAGTGAGACCCTGTCTCAAAAAAAAAATATTGATCTGAAATTTATTTGTAAAGACTCAAAAATACTTTTGATAACAAAAGCAGTCTAGGGTGTTTTCCTTCGATATAACAGTGGGTGTACATGAAAATTAAAATGGTTATCTGAATTTGATTTCTCTCACCATTTATTAAGAACTACATAGAAAGAGATTTGCCACAAGAAAAGTTATTAGATAGATCCTAGTTAAATACTAAAACTATTTCACAAATCAAATGAAGGATGTAAGTCAGACCATGAGGCCAGCCTATGGTTTAGGTGGCACGCCACCATGCATATATTCACTGAATACATCCAGTGGTTTTAAATAGGGATGAACTTAAAGTCCATTTTCTATTCATATCTGTTCAGTTAAACTCATGCATTAATTATAAAACAGACTGCTTTTGTGAAAAAATATTTTGTTCCGATTATATTTTATTCAGGCAAATTCATTAAAAGCAATGCCTAGCTCATTCCAATAGCCTATTGATTCTCTGACAGGGGTCATTAATCATCATTCTGTCACAAATGTATATATTTAGTAAGCAACTTAATATAATGCATACATTTGCATTTTATTTAAACACATATCATATCATTATACAAATAGAACTTATACTGTTAGATCAGTAATAGCAAGCTAAGCTCAAAATAAAAAAATCAATTACTTTTAAACTGTTTATTCAGAGTAAGAAGACATTTTTGCTTTTGGCTAATGGTCAGTATAACACTGACTCAATCCATGAAGATTTATGGAGTACATTTGTGTTAGCTCTGCTAATTATGGACATGCTCACAGACTAATTTATTGGATCTCTCTGGGATTGTATCCTCATCTTTTTAATAATGACACTAATGAATTCACTGTAAAATTTTTTTTTTTACAAAGACAATGAAACATGAATGCAATACTCCTAAAATGGCACTGGGCACATAGTAAGTGTTTAATAAATATGAATCGTTACTAGTGTGAAATATCCCTAGTCTATTAATCCAAAGCATTCTTTCAAATTAATATTTAAAATAGAGAAACACAGATATTCATTGTTAATATACCATTTCTGGTACCATTAAAATATATTATAATACAAAAGAATAAATTCTAACTTAAAAATTCCACAGGACTGTTTGCAAATAAAGAGATGAATGCTGTGTGAAAAAAAATGCATAGCTGAGAGTTTTAAGTGATTCATGGTCACTAGTTTAAAAAACCAGAGAAATAACCAATTATTTTTCTATCAGAATCACATTTATTTCTTTTCAAAGAAAATTTTGAAGACAAAGAGAATTTTTTAGGCAAGCATTGAAATTTTTAGGCACGCATTCAATAATAATTGAAAATAGTATTTTTGATGGTAATAAGTTTAATTCATTCAGTGATACGGTTCAAACTGGCTAGGAAAATGATTATTATGCTCAACTAAAATTCTCATGATTCATCTGAACATCAAAATTCCAATTAATAGACAAAAGAGCTTAGTGACAATTTAGGTAGAATTACATAACCTTTTAAGAAATCAGGCTTTCTGAACTTTTTCTACTCCTATGAAAGCTCTAATGTATGCAAAACTCATCAAATTAAAATAGTATTTCATATGCTGTGAAAACTAATTTGTTATCAGCAAATTATTCATGTGTGAATGTGGATCATAGCTTAGATTATAAGATGAAAAGTAGCCCATGATTGTTCTCATTTAACAATTGTTTTTACATCTTATCTGTTAAAGTGAAATTTAGTGTTGACAGAAAATGTATTTAGAAGAGAAATTAGTCCTGGTCTCCTTTTCATGTCAAAATTATTGACACAAATACAGAAAACATCATGGATAATATTGTATACCACATGTGTTGTTGTTGTTTTATTTTTTTGTGGTCCAGGGACTAAATTCAGGACCTTGTGCTTGTCAGGCAGGCATGTGGTGTCACTGAACTACATCCTCACATCTCACATGTATTTTTGTTGTAGCCTCTGTAGCTCACTGGAAAGAAAATATCTGTTCATGTCCTGCCATATCAGCTCTGCCATCATCTTGCAAAAATCACTTATTTTGAAAATAATCTGAGCCAGGGCTGGAGATTTAGCTTAGTGGTTCTGGCATCTGTCTAGCAAGTGCAAGGTCCAAGTTGGATCCCAGGTCCCACACAGCACAATACTGGGTGTGGTGACTCATGCCTGTAATCCCAGCACTCAGGAGGCAGAGGCAGGAGGATTGCTATGAGTTTGAGACTAGCCTGCGCTACAAAATGAGCTCAGGGCCAGCCTGAACTACCCTGTCTTAAAAAGCTAAAAAAATAAAATAAAAATAAAAATAAATAAATCTGAGGCTCAGGACCATAAGTTCAGTGCCAGGAAAAATCTAAAAGGGCTGAAGATGTAGCTCAGTGGTGGAACACCTCAGGATTTAATTAGCAGTATCACCACATATGTAAAATCTAAACCATACACATATTTAAGCTGAAGTAAAGGTTAATTTGTTGGCCTAAATATATATGTAACCCTGAAATATTTGTGGGAAATTGTGGCTATACAGTCTCTCTTTCATTTTATGTTTTAGAACATCTTATGGAAAAAAGGGTTATGTGAGAGCACATTCATGAACTATTATAAGTAAAGAAAATAGTTCTTGGTATTTATTTTTTATTATATTATTATTCTGATGATTTGAGAAATGTACATTGCAATTACCCAGTAAAATGAAAGTAAGTTTAATAGTACTTGCAAAAAGGAAATGGTGCAGAGTTTACTTAGAGCACATACTTATTTTTCTCTCTCTATGCCTTAAGATAGATTTGACCTCTTAAATTTAAATTTGCTGTAAAAACGGTTTTTAAAATAAGTATATCTTTTTTGTCCTTCAGAGAATGACTTCTCTCACTGTATCTTGGAGAGCCAAGTAAAAAATTTCAAAGCCAAATCCTAGGTGAGGTGTAATAGTGCATCTCAGCATTTGTCAGTTTGAATTAGGATGATTAGTCATTAAATTTAGATATTCTTAAAACATGTTCTCAAAGTACCTTCTGATTTATTGTGGAACACTCGTAATGAAAAACTTGTTTTAAACCAAATGGAATGGCAATCGGGTCACTTTGTGCTAGGAGAGTAAACTCATTAGTAGTTTCATTTGAGAATGTAGTATTTTCTACGAAGGAAGGAAAAGTCATAGGACTTGTCACTGAGAATATATTATAGCAGAATACTTCCATTATTTGCTGTAGTCAATCGAAGGTACATTTGTATTCTGGATATATGTTGTTTTTCAATATTAATGAAGTAGAAAGTTTGTCTTTTCCAAGACATGAATAAATGCAAGCTATAATTCTTGCTATGCTTAGAAGAAAATAATTTTGACCATATATAAGAAGAAATACATAAATGGACTTTGCTAACATTATTTTAATGAAAGCATTAAATAAGCCTGTAGATTTCTAGGATTATTTGAACAGCTAATAAATATGTCATTATTTTTTGTCAAAGGGCATACTTTTGACTCATAATCAGGAAACATGCTCCTACTTGTATAGCTGCCTCAGCTCTGTGATTTGGAAGAGGGTCTGTGTACAGTCTGTACTCACAAGAAGTGCTAACGGGGCACAATTTATTTCCTTGGATTCCTGGAATCAGTGTTTCCTGTGACTTAAACGTCATCAAGTTTCACAGCTCCAGTACCTCAGTCTGTAATAAATAGACATTCTCAGATGTCTCCAAAGTTTAACAAATCAATTCTTCCTTCATCTATTTTAGGCTCCTCAAAGTGCAAGTCAATATCTATTTTATAAGGTGTTCATCATAGTGTAAGCTTTGAGGGTTACATTGATTAGTGGTAAAGATAAAATAAGTTAATGACAGTTCAATTGTTCATTGTAGGTTATAAGCAGATTTTGTATGTAATACTTTAAAAATTAAATAAACTAGAAATTTGATTTTCTAAAATTCACTTATCTGTCCTATTTTGTTGTTGTTTTTGTTATCTGTCCTACTTTTAATGTCAGAGGAAAACACTTAAAGGATTCCGTCTTTTTTCAGTAACCTTTTTTTCTGTACACGTAAACGAAGCTAGTCAGCACGTAGGAAGTACTTAAGAAATGTATAAAAGGAGGCTGATAAATAAACGCGGTGCTCATTTAGTATTGACTGATAAGCCCTTCCAAGGCTTGTTGTCCTGTCTTTATTTATTTCTCATCCTAACCCTTCGGCTTGGTTACCCCGTTGTTCTGCCTGGCTGGCCCCGGCAGGGAGAGAGTTCGACGGCTGTGTAGAGGAGCCTGAGCCTTCGTGAACAGAGTTTGTAAGCCAAGGGTTCACTGTACATTTCTTCTCCTAGAGAGGTCTGTCTGCCAAGACAAAGAGATCTATTCTATTAACTCTATTTTCCTACAGGTCTCTCACACTCAGATCCCTTAAAGAGGTAAATCTACATATTAATTTAGAAAAAGGGCAGAAACTTGACCTTAAAATAGAGAAACAGATTTGAAAGTTTCATAGATTGTTTTGGGTGGAAACATCATTCATCTTGAAAACAACAGTACAGCGGACTACTCCTGGGCTGTTTGGTTATAAAACCGTTTGTAAAATAAGCCATTATCCTTCCACAAATTGGACGACTATACTTTTCTCCAGTAAACCAAGAGAGAACCTCCTATAGATACACAAATTCCACAAGCTCTCCTACTCCCGCAAAAAGGGAATATTCTCAGTTCCAGAAAATAATACACCTCTCTCTGAGGTCCTGCACTCTATTTCTCTGTGTGTACTTCTAAAATTTTGCCTAATAAATCCTTTTATGCCACATAGAGAGATAAAAATACTTAAGAAGTAAGTGGATCAGTTGCCCTTCCTATTTGTTTTCTGGAAAAAGAGCAACCTGGTAAATAAATAATATTTTTTAAAGGTTTGGAAACATTTTTCCCTTATTCAGTAGTGGTTAAATGCAGAAAATAGCTCTGCTATTTCAGAGATTTTAGGGTCATAAAAAAAAATCAATTCACCTAAACCAAGCACAAAACAAAAATCTTTTATAGAGAAATGAAAATTTAAAAAAAGTTATTTAGTATGTGTTAAATTGTCCAAGAGTTTTGGATAAAATTGCAAGCACAAATGTCAGTTATTTATGCACCCCTTGGTGCCACATTTTTGCTCAAAGTTTTATAAGAAATATGACTCTATATCTTTTATATTACTTTTTTTTTTTTTTTTTTTTTTTTTTTTTTTAGACAAGGTCTTGCTTTTGTAGTTCAGGCTGACCCTGACCTCAGCCTTGAACTCACAGCAATCCTCCTGCCTCTGCTTCCCAAGTGCTAGGATTGCAGGCATGAGCCACCATGCCCAGCACTGTGGTATGTGGTACTGGTTGCTAGTGAGAGTGAGTCTCCTTGCCCAGCATTGTTGTGTGTGGTTACCAGAGACTGAACCCGGGCCCTTGTACTTTCAAGATAGGTGCCGGAACCATTGAGCTAAATCCCTGGCCCCAATACTTTTGTTTAAGCATTGCAATTTCTTTAAAAATCCATGCCACTGTATATTTCCTGCCATACTGTTCTGTTTGCTATCCCATTGCTCAATCAAACAGTGCTGAATCTATTGCTTAAACAAAAACATTAAATATGTTTAGGTTTTACAAGCAACTTGATTAAAAAGCTGGCACAATTTTAGGTACTATGGGAGGTATACCAAAAAAAAAAGGACTAATGATGACACAAAAGAACTTATGATCTTATTGGGAAGGCAGGACTTATACGGCAGCTCCAGAAATGAAGTGGGGCGTGTGGTACAGACTCAATCAAACAAATCCACAATTGGTACAAATCACAAGAATGGAGTTGTTTTCCCACTCTCTTCCCTGCTATTAAGCACTGAATGCTCTGAGCATGGATTTAGCCACTGTTACTGAATTTGAGACATTTACATTAGTGATCATAGTTTTCTTACTATTTATGCAAGTACTTCGAAGCAAAGACAGTATGATCACACACACTTTATTTTAGCATGATTTTTTTCCTGTTATCCTCTGGACTTTCTCACTTATACAATAGATATGAGGCTTAATTTGTTGATAATTTTAATGTGAATAAAAAGTTATCTTTTGGCAAGATTAGCATGGGTTATAGACTATGTGAGTTATTACCAACAAAGTAAGTTATTGGTCACTATAGTGGGTAACAATATCTATATGTTTTTGTATATTCATCTAGGAAAAAAAGTGCCTTTCTCTGTATTACAAAATTTTGGGGATATATGTGCTAAGATTTATAAAATTTTTTAAAGTCACATTCATCATAAGGGTTGAGTTTTAAGTTTTAACTAACTCAACAGAATAACTTCTTGTATATGTTATTTTTATCTTGATATGTGTGTGTGAGGACAGAGAGAGACAGACAGAGTTCATGGAGATGTCTCATAACTATGTAGAACTAAGTCATTTCAAACTCATTTAAGTTTGTGAATACATTCACATTTAAAAATGAACCAAACTAAGTTTGGGGAGTTTACAGAATTTTATCATTTTGTTTCAGTAAAAGAAGCACCATATAATTTTATACTACTACTAATAATGTTGATATAAATAATATTAAACAAAATATTCAGCAACCATATACTCTCATAAACATTATTGGTTATGGTACAGGGAAGCAAGGCCTAGCTCCCAACCTGAAAATGTGAGTTCATGTTCTCTAAAATCAAAGAATGAATTTTAGGAATGATGGAGGTTTAAGCAGGAAATTTTTATTGAGAAAGAAAACTGCCTAAGAGAGGCAGGAGGGGGAACCCGGAAAGGAAGGTAACCTGTCTACTTCACTTTTCAGAAGGCTTTTATGGAACAAAGCCATGAAGTGAGGCAGGTTTAAGGTGGGGGCTTAAAAAATGGACAGACTATCATCAACCAGTGGGATACAAGTATAGCTGGTTAAGCAATACTGATCAAGTGGGGTCCAATAAGGAATTGAGTCACATAGCAAGTGTATAGGGACTTTTGTTGGTCAGGAGATTTCTCCAGGTGGTCCAAAGTCCTGGCCCTCTTCCCCAGGGAATTTGCAATCACTGCATTCCTGGGCAGGAAGTGGATCAAACTCTTGACCCTCCACCCCAAGGAGGAGAATGAGGCCTATCAGTCATTGCTATCTGGAAGGGGTGGTTTTCTTCCTTTGTGGTGCTGACCTTTGATAAGTGTCTCCTTTTTCATGAGTTTTTTGAGGGCCAGCCCTATCTATCTGCCTACCATATGTCTAAGTAGCTTTTCTATCTACAATAGTTATAAGTTGAAATTAAGAAGTATTACTTGAGAGGCTTAAGTGTGTGGTAATTTTAAAAAGCAGTTTTATCATCTTATATTCCCAAGAATTATTTTCAGCTATTCTACTTCAACATTAATTTAGCCCCAAAGGAAAACAATTGCAAATGGAAAGTAATCAATGTGAAATGAAATGACTCATTGTTTGTGCAATAAAAAAAATTTTTACTGCATATATTTAAACAACTTGAAATGGTTAACAACCATTAGTTAATTGGTTGGTAGTAAAAGGCTAACAAATTGACTAATATAGCTTGGGGATTAGCTTGCAAGTTAAAAATTTCAAATAGTGGAATCCAGGAAATGCAAGATTTGATTGTTGTATGTGCCTATAAGGATGATTTCAGTGAAAGTCAACAACAAAAGCACAGGTGAGTTTAACAGTAACAGTCTTCAATAGTAAAGGGATTTGAGAGCTCTGAATGCCAGAGGAGGGAGGAATGCAGACACACGAGTTTTCCTGAAAGGTGCTGAATACCAAATGATTCAGAAGAGTGAAAGGATTAGCAAAATTGTTTCTGCTATTGTTGCTGAAGAAGAGGTATATACTCTGTACTTAGCCAAGACTTATACTAGGTGTCCAAGGAGGTTATAGATATCATGCAGTTACTAGTATCACAAGTTAGCTAGGCCTAAATGTCTAAAGTTATTCTTTGGCTCTTCATTCATAGCAACAGATAATTGAAGCACACTTGTACTCTCCACCTGAATGAATTTATTTTTACTAATCATTGAAAACTTTCTAATAACAAAATAAAGGAAATATTAGACAATAAATTTAGAGGAATGAAATGCATGTATATTGCCATGTAGTCTATTAGTTGAAAAGCAAACACAGATGACATTATTCACAAATGAAGAAAATGAACAATCACTGTATAATCCAATTTCTCTCTTTTTTTGTTTTTTTTTGAGACAGCTTTGTGGTTCAGGCTGGTCCTGAGCTCAGCCTCCAACTCACATCACAGCAATCCTCCTGCCTCTGCCTCCCGAGTTTGGGATTACAGGCGTGAGTCTCCACTCCCAGTATTGTATGGGGTTACCGGGAATCGAACCCGGGGGCCCTTGTACTTGTAAGACAGGCGCCAGAACCACTGAGCTAAATCCCGGCCCGGTATATGTGAGAATTTAAAGGTAGGTAAATCCAAGGCCTTCATTAGTGAAGGTTATATATAGGACAAGGGTCCAAGATAATTCGGAAGTACTTTGACTTTAAATCGCTTTGATAGATTTTTGTTGTGTAATGCTCAAATTGTATTCACTACTATTTAAAAAATAATACTTGGATTATCCCTCCCTTCAACATACTCAACACCCCCACAGGAGTAGAGGGACAGAAGGTCTAGAAAGTAAAGAGATTACAAACTTGAGAGAAATGACAAAAATCTGTCTGTTGCACTTCTTGAACCTTTATATTACCTTTTCCCCATCACTTCTTTCCCCCTTTACCCTTTCTGGCTAAATTCATTAAAAGAGGTAAGTTGCCATCATCACTTTCACCTTTTTTCTTACTCAACAGGCAATTTCATTAATTTACCAACATTTTAAAAAATTGATTTTATCAGTAAATCTCATATATACTTTAGGATCATATTCAAAATTGAGAATTTGTACCTATACATGACACATCTTGATTCTGATTTTTTCTCATTCCTCAACATTTTTATTTAAACCAAATATTTGCTTGATATACTCCTGAAGGCAATAAATACTCTCCCCAGTGGAGCTGGGGGGCGGGGTGGGTGGGTGGATTTAGCTCAGTGGTTCCAGGGTCTGCCTGGCAAGAGCAAGGTCCTGAGTTTAATTCCTCATCATCACATCAAAATGCAGGGCGTGGTGACTCACATCTGTAATATCAGCAAGTGGCACAGGAAAGGCAGGAGGATTGTTGTGAGTTTGAGGCTGGCCTGGGGGATGCATAGTGAGTTCAAGGCCAGCCTGAACCACACACACACACACACACACACACACACACACACACTACACTCCCCAAATCACTTTATTATTCTTGTTTCCCCCATAAATGGAATGATAAGGTAATAGGAAGTTCTTATGTTTGGAAAACAAGAATGAATGGAAAAATACAAAAAGTTTAGTGCTCTGAAGTTAGCATTTCCTTCAAAAAAAACTCTCAAATATTCATTAGAATTTTTGAAAATAAAAACCATACCTTCCTGTTTTTCAAGTGAACATTTGAGGTTGATGTTGTCACCTACCTGTGCTGGTGTGGTTTCAAAACACTGAGTCATGATAAAGAGTCCATTCAGTGGATACATTGATTATACTACTTATCGAATTTCAGATCATCTTTATAAAAGTATGTAAATTCATTATACCATTTAATAAAACATGCTGGGGGAGGGTAGATACTATTTTGTGTCATTTTTTTTTTTGGCTTATTTACTTTTTATTTTGAAATAATTTTAGACAAAAAGTTTCAGAAATAGGGGCCGGGGATTTGGCTCAGTGGTTCCGGAGCCTGTCTCGCAAGCGCAAGCGCCCGGGTTCGATTCCCCGGTAACCACATAACAATACTGGGTGTGGAGAGCCACACCCAGCAGCAACCAGTACCACATACCACAGTGCCGGGCGTGGTGGCTCACGCCTGTAATCCCAGCACTCGGGAGGCAGAGGCAGGAGGATTGCTGTGATGTGAGTTTGAGTCTGAGCTCAGTGCCAGCCTGAACCACAAAGCGAGACCCTGTCTCAAAAAACTTAAAAAAAAAAAAAGTTTCAGAAATAATAGGGAATTCCTATACAC